>CAUYQU010016700.1:0-40023 GCA_963574635.1 Cheracebus regulus | reverse complement strand
TGGGGCTGCTCCGCCTGGGAATCTCCTGGTCTGGGGGTAATAAAAATCCATCTGGAAATGCGGCGTCCACTCACCCTCTGCACTTTCACTGGGAGCTGCAATCCTGAGCTGCTCCTAATCCGCCATCTTGGATCTCTCCCCAGAATTTTTTAAAACATAGAAGTGTTGCTTAAGGCCCATCCTGCCAATCAAAATATCAGAAATGAAACAAACATAGGAAAGGGAGTTGAGTTTCTGGTTTTTCGGGGCTGTAGCTAGTGTGTAATGAGCCAGTTTTTTCTAAGTCTCTTCTAAATGTGGAGCTGGACATTTTCAAAGGCCAGTGTCACCTCTCAGGAATGCAGGAATGAGTCTCTGTTCTCCACATTTCTTTGTCACTGGGGCAATTTGCATGAAAATGGGGTTTCTATTACTTCTTCTCTGCTTCTTGGGCTTATTTCTTTCTTCAGAGCTGAAAGTGATACCATGGCCAGCCAGCCTCAGGCATTCATAATTAAAAATAAGCAGTAACTTAAAAGAACTCACTGCAATTAAAAGAGTAACCCCTTGCATTCTGGGAGCTGAGGAGTCAACCTGATCTGTAATTATGTTATATAAAGTGTGACCATGAGCTCAAAGGAAAAGGCAGCAAGGCAAGAGAGCACCAGAGGAAGAAATGCAGGGCCACTGAGATGGATCATTAAATTGTGGAATTAGAACACACACACACACACACACACAGCGATTAGATAAGCAATCTTAGCTTGATAGCTGGGCAGGGGGAAAGACTGAGGATGCAGGAGCCACAGAGTTCCTGGATGAGGATGCCCTTGGAATAGTCTCTTTTTTAATGAGTTCCATTATAGATGTTAAGGATTCTCCCTGCCTCTTTTTCTCCCTCTCACTCCTTCAGCTTGTCTAGCATTGACTCACCCTTTCTCACCCAGTGCTGTGGATCTTAAAGGTAAGGACTTCTGGCTATTCCTCACTGGCCCACTCTAGCCAATAATTGCTGAGTACCTAGTAAGTACCAATGACTATAAACATAGACATGAATAAACAATATTGCCCACAAGGAGCTCATAATTCAGAGTGAGACAGCAAAGTAATACTAAATAACTATAAAAGAGCGGGATGAATACAGTAATAGACACATCTGCTACAATACTCTGTAGATGTCATTGAGCCCCTGCTTTGCATCAAGGGCTTTCTGAGTACTGTCTGTCTGTCTTTCAATATCCCCATGAAATTAAATGTATTTATTCTGACTACATGTATTTAATGGCCAGTGGGCATCATGTACATGGCATTACTAATAAGTATCATTGCCCAGAGATTTTAAGTGACTTTAGTTATAGAACTAAAATGTGGCAGGTCCAGGATATATCTGGTTTTAAGCTCATGCCAAGAACAGGAGTCACATAGAAGAAGGAGTGCTTGTTTCTTTTAGGAGTGAGCATGGGTCGGGTAGGAACTGAGGAAAGGAAAATCATATCAGAGAAGACTTCGCAGTAGAGGTGATAACTGAGCCAAGTTTGAAAGGTTTGCCAGAACATCCTGAATTGAATAAGATAATGTAAGAATTCTCTCACTTCTATGATTCTATATTACTCACTTCCATTATACTTTAACATGCTTCTTCTGATTTGTTTGCTTTATGATAGTAGAAATATCTCACTTATTTCTATTAATTGCATGAGCCCTGCATACTCAAAATGAAACATTAATCATCAATATACCCAGAAATAGTTAATTAAGGTACCTTATTTAGGATTCAGCAGATTGTTTATTCATTACAGAAGATGAAGTTTATGAACTCCAAAATGGGAGCCTCTTTTTATCATTAATTCAGTCATTCATGTATCACACACTTTGCGAATGCTCACTTTAACCCCAGGCATTGGGCTTCCCAGAGTTCAAAGCTATAATCTCCAACTGCCCACTGAACAGCTCCAACTGAGCTTCGAGCGTCTACAGCATCATTTATCCAAACCTGGCTTCATTCCAGTCATTCCAAAGCTGTTTCTCTTTTCATGTTCCCAGCCTTTGTTGACCATATCATCATCTATGATGCTATCTAAGCTAGCATCTAAAGAATAAGGTGTACATCCTATTTTTCCTGGGACTCCCATCCCAGGAATCACTCTCAGACCCAGATCTCCTTTTCCAGTGCAACTGTCTTTGCTCAGACCATCTCATCTCTTACCCCAGCTTTCACAAGAACCTGCTCTTTGGTCTCCATGACTCCAGGTCTCCCTACTCCAATATTCCATTCCTATCACAGTGTTCTATGGAGTTTGTGTGCATGACTGTTTCAACCAGTAGACTCTGAGTCATTTGAGGACCCAGATGATATCTTCCTAGCCCTCACCTATCCCAGGGCATGGGTGCTGGCATGCAGTAAGCACTCAGTAAATGTTTGTTGCTTGTTGCACCCTAGGGTTGGGCAGATGGAGAAGGAAGAACAAAGTGCCAAAAGATAAGAATATCAGTTCCAAACTATACATCTTCCTGTGAAATTATCCATAAAAAGGGATAAGTCAGAGTCTCTGAAAAGGATAACAATATACCTTCTTACCTCCAGGGGAATTAATAGTTTCCTATGTATATAACTACCATTTATCATAGGAATTTTCTGCGTGAAACAAGTGAGGAGGTTGGATCAAGAAATAAATCAAGAGCAAACACTGCTTGAGCTCATTATGTGTGTCAAGCTTAGAAGCAAGTATATATGTGTATATATATATATATATATATATATAGCTATATATACAGGTCTTCTGTTTTTAACCTTTTAATAACTCATAGAGCTAGAATGTGGTACAGCCAGGATTAAAACTCAGGTTCATGTGGTTGTGAAGCCGTAGCTCTTATCAACGAGGGAGGAATTGTTTGATGTGAGCCTGGTCCAACTGAACAGATGAAATGATAAGAAAAGTCTGAGAGTGCCTGTTTTTCCTGAGTTGGTCCTTTTATGTGAGAGCATCATTCGAGGGCCAGGTTTGGGAGAGAAAGGAAGACTGGCTTTTGCTATGTGCTTGTATTTGACATCTCCATCCAAAACACCTGTTATGCTCTGAAAGTCACAGAAAAACTGTTTGTAGTTGGAGAAATGTAACAGAAATGGCACATCTCAAGATCAGAAGATGAAATAGGAAAGAGAGTGCTCAGAGAATGAAAGCAGAAGTGATAGAAAAGACAAGCCAGGGTACAGGCCAAAGGAAAGAGCTCTGTGGATCCCAGTCAGAGAATAAGGTTTCAATCCGAAAGTGTGCTGTGCCCACTAAGATACGATGTGCTGATGTTAAATGAATTAGAGATGTGAATGTTCACATCAGTTCTACAACTTTACCTTAAAATATGTAACTCTGTTTTCTTAACACAGAACTACTCAGTAAACTATCAACCTCTGCATGTCAGGCACAGGGCTATCCACCAGAAATACAGGGCAAATATGGCAGATATAGTCCCATCTAGTAGAGGATATAGACAAATATAATAAGGTTGACCAGAAAGAGACTGCTCTCTGGAGCAATGGCTGACTCTTCCCAAGGGAAAGGAAAGAAGAAGCATGAAAGACGGCTAAAGCAGCTATGTAGAATGGAGAAGATGCTGCGGCTGTGAAGGACTGGAAATCTCTTTCGCTGAGCAGTGAAGCTGGACAGTGATGAGAACTGAATGCGTTTAGGTAATTTACATTTCACAAATGTAGAAATAGGAGAACAGAATAGGATGGGCTAATTGTTGAGTTTTTGTTTTCAAGCCATGCCGGGGGTCCTAGAATCAATACTCTATTCCCATGATAGTTTTAGAGAAGCAGCTACTTTCTTCGTTGTGGTTAAGATGAAAAACCTTTAAATTGCAGAAAGTAGAACAATCATTTCTGAAAAGACAGTGAAACACAAACAAGTGCATAGCCCACTGATGCTTTTGATGTAGCCTCGGATTTTTAGTATCAGATATTTTAGACTTCAGTCCTAGCCCCAGTTGTAATAAGCAAATCATTGAAGGCCATCGGTTAATTTCCTCATCAGTCAAATATGTTAATCAAACACAAATACCCACACGCGCGCACACACACACACACACACACACACACACACACACACACACACAAATTAATGTTAAGGTTAGGGAAGAAGATGTCTGGAGGTGGCAATCTCCCCCAGTGCCCGCATCACTCCCTTACATTAGAATAGTCTCTCTTCTTGTCTTTCTTTTTGACTGCATTGATCTTTGTGAGGGAAAGCATTTTGTCTAGTTAATCTTCATATGGCCCTATAGCCCTAGTACAGGGCCTAGAGTTAGCACTTAGTCGTTTGGTTATGAATTCTATTGATCTCTAAGTTCACCAAGGAATCCTATGAAAACTGAGGCCAGAAGTGAAGAGGAGGTAAAAGCCTAGCCCAACCAAAGCCCCTCCTTTCGGATCTCCTCAACAATGTTTCTTTCAAAAGTTCTCCTCCTGGTATCACCCTAAATTTGTCCAGGACAGAGAACTCACCAGCCAACAATGTATCCAGAATCATTTCTTGGCATCTTTGAAGAGCAGAAAGGTGTTATCTGTACTTTTCAGTACTAGACAGAACTGGCATTGAAGCAACCAAGATTACGGAGGTTAGCACTTTGTCTCTGACAAATGCTGAGTGGGACCAGAACCTACAAGAAGAGCCAGGCATATTTAGGTCATTAATCACACAGGAAAGCTGATTTTTGTTGGCCATCTCTTTGTTTTCAACATGTCACAGACAACCTAGAGTTACTCCAGATGGACCCATTGACTTTGAAGAATTTTATAATGCTGATTCCTTTTTCACAGAAGACCGGTTTGAGTGATTATTATATCCTCTCAAAAACAGGTACATTTCCTGTCCTCAATTTAGCTTAGTGAAATAACTCCACATGTTCTCACTTATAGATGGGTGTTGAACAATGAGAACACATGGACACAGGGAGGGGAGCACTATACATTGGGGTCTGTTGGTGGGAAATAGGGGAGGAACAGTGCGGGGTGGGGAGTTGGGGGGAGATAGCATGGGGAGAAATGCCAGATATAGGTTAAGGGGAGGAAGGCAACAAATCACACTGCCACGTGTGTACCTATGCAACAATATTGCATGTTCTTCACATGTACCCCCAAACCTAAAATGCAATAAAAAATAAAATAAAATAAATAATAAAAAAAATAAAAAAAAAATTAGAAATAACTCCCACCCTTCTCAGGAAAGAGTCCTCTGTAGCCAACCGCCTTTAATCTTGCCTTCCAGAGAGGCTGAAATGTTCCGAGCGATGGACAATTTGTGTTCCTCTGTGTTTTCACTTCTCTAGTGTACTTTTCTGCAATAGAGAAGCTGGTAATGGATGGGGCAAGGAGGTAGGAATCCTGTACATCGCTTGACTCAGAAATTTCTAGTACAGAGTGTGTGCCAAGTAAACCACACTCAGTATTCTTTCGGGCCCACTGTCCTGGAGCCATGGAGCCTGGTGAGACCAGAGAGAGACAGCAGGATTAAAAGGGTGAGCCTATTTATGTCACATAGAATTCAGAGACAGAATGTTCTCCAGGTGACTTTTTATTTTATTTTTATAATGTTTTGTGTGCATACAGAACTGGGACTGGAGGTGGGTTGAGATCATGCGAGAAATGCAGGCTCTCAGGAATCAAAGGGAGAATCAAGGTTATAAAGGACATAAGCCCCTTCTCTTAGATCCCTTCAACAATGTTTCTTTCAAAAGTTCTCCCAGTATCTCCCTAAATTTGTCCAGGACAGAGAACTCACCACCCAATAATGTAGCCAGAATCATTTCCGGGCAACTTTGATGAAGAGAAAGCTATTATCTGTGTTTTTCTCTCTAAATTCTACCCACTGCATATATAGACTTTCTGGTAAGTAAAGATAAAGATCTGTTTCCCCCATTTACTTTCTATAAACTAAACATTTCTTATGTGGTGTGGTTTTGGTGCCCTTCAAGGCCCAGTTCACACCCTCTCAGTGTATTGCTACTGGCCCTGAAGGTTTTCCTCTTTTTATTTGTTTTTGTTTTTGAATGGTGAGACCACTAATGACTTGAGTCTAGTTTCCACCAATCCAACTGAGGCAAGCAGATCCTATTAAAAAAAAAAAAGGTGTTGATTTCAGGAAGGATATCAGTCAGGCTAGGTCTTCAAATCAGATAAAGGTCAAGACATGTTAACTGTAAAGTGCTAGACAAATCTAAGCTGATTTTATTATCATGAGAGTGAAGCCCAGGAAAAGTATCTGAGAAGCCAAAATGCCTGGAATTACCAATGGCCATTCTCACAACATGCTATGTGCCATTTCCAACACTGCATACTTCTTGGGACATAAAAGCTATTTAATAATAATATTTCTACCTTTTAAAGAACTCCTAGGTTTTTTTTTTTTCTTAATTTGGAGGAATGGATATGCCCAGTATGAATCAAAGAATAACTATAAGGTGAAATTCCTTAGCATTCAAAAAATTTAATATATTCTCTCTCAATTATTTTTTTATCCTAGGACTGTTTTGGTATAATAAAAAATGTATATTTTTTGGTATTTGTCCCTGGTTCCTGGCAGAGAGTTCCTAAACTTGCAATTTCCTGAATGATAAGAGTCTTTTGTTATTCATAATGGGTCTCTTTGGAACATGCCTATGTCTTTGCTAATGCCATGACTGAAGATGGGCCCCTAGATAGCCTCAGGATGGGAGCTGGTCACCAGAAAACCAACACATGATTTAAAAAGTGTAAACTCTCAGCCTTTCTTCCTCCCCACCACAGAGAGGGAGGAGGGGCTGGAGACTGAGTTATGTAAACTCTTGAATAAGGAGGTTTAGAGAGCTTCTGAGCTGGTGAATACCCAGAGATGCCGGGAGGGTGATGTGGAAGCTTGCACTTTACCCCCAACACTGCCCTACATATCACTCACATCTGGCTATTCCTGAGTCCTATCTTTTATAATAAACCAGTAAATGTAAGTACGTTTTTAGAGGGTTTTCAAGAGTTCTGTGAGTCCTTTGGGCAAATTATTGAAACTCTCGAGAGGATCAAGGGAACCCTGTAATTTGCAGCCAAGTTGGAGAGAAATGCAGGTAGTCTGGGGACCTGGGACTTGCTGTGGAGATCTGAAGTAAGGGCAGTCTTGTAGGGCTGAATCCTTAAATCTGCAGACCCTCGTGCTGACTCCGAGTAGCTAGTGTCAGAATCAGAGGGAACTGCTGTACACCCAGTTAGTGCTGGAGAATCAGCTGCAATGAAGCATAGGAGACAGATGAACTTCTTAGGAGTCAAAGTCTTAGGTGCTACCTCTAGCTTTGTCATGAACCTTGGGTGTGATACTTGTCACTGAAGGAATTATACTTCAGTATAAGCTGAATCATGATAATGATGAGTATGTATTAGGGAGATAACATGGTTACTATGAAACTATATATATTTTTTTCCTGGGAACTACAGACCTTATTCAACATTTCACCACCAGAGTTACATAACTTTGATCATTTTACTCACTTGCATATAAACACTTTATGACTCCCTTCAGAATTAATAAAAACACTCAATTTGGCCTTCCAATTCCCGTGTCATTGTAGCTTTTATGTGCCTTTTTAGCCTCATACTTTGCTCTATCACATGTCTAGGATTTTGAAGTTGTAGGACCTCCTGATTTGATAGAAAATATAATGGCTTCAAATCCTGGTTCCCTCAAGTGAAAGTAGTGGCCTACATACAATTAATACTCCATGTGTGCTCCTCATAAACATCATATATTCTGAGTCTCAGGTTTTATGGCTGTAAATGGGTTATCATATGGGATGAATTGTGTTCCCCCAAATCCATATATTTGAAATCTTAACTCTGCTACCACAGAATGTGACTTTAATTGGAGATAGGGTCTTTACATATGAAACTGTTCATGTTAAGATGCAGTCATTATGTAGTAGGATGATCACCTACTCCAACATGACTGCTGTCCTTATAAAAGGGGGAAATTTAGATAAAGACATACAAGGGAGAACACCATGTGATGATGAAGGCAGAGGAGGGAGTGATGCTTCCACAAGCTAAAGAACACCAAAGATTGTCAGCAAACCACCAGAAGCTAAGGGAAAGGCAAAGAGCAGAGGCTTTCAACCCTCAGAAGGAAGCGACCCTGTAGACACCTTAATCCTGGACTTTCAACCTTCAGAACTATGAGCCAATAAATTTCTGTTGGTTAAGTGACTCAGTTTGTGGTGCTTTTCTACAGCAGCCCTAGGAAACTAATGTAGATACTAATATCAATTTCACTGGCCTAATTTTTCTATTGTTTTTGTAAGATTTGAAAGCGATAACCCTGAAAATAAAGCATTTAGTATAAAGTCTGGCACAAAGTAAGTGTTCAGTATAAACATCTTGAATAAATTCATAAATGAATAAATGTTTATTCATTTGTTTATATATTTAATAATACATAAAAGTTTATTTGTATATTTAATGTATTTGATACTTCCGTGTGTTTGCACAATTATTGGAGAAATAGAGATGTTGACCTCAAGGAGAAACATGCCAGTTATTATAAAGGTCAGAGTCTAGCCCTAGTGGCTAAGAAAGTTTGATATCTGCTTTTCTGGACTGTTTTGAACTGTCCACACTCCAATATCAATGTTTACGATATTATTTTTGTTGCCTTTGTATTTTAAGGACATCACGTCTGGAAAGGCAGCTTTGATTTAGGAAGAGAGAGAGACTGAGTTCTATTATCTAATGCAGTTGCATTTATCATCTCCATCCAAGTTGTCTGTTCCACCTGAGAAATCCTAGATAAGACTTTCATAGTTGGCAGGTGAAATAAAGCATGTATAAAGAACGCTAAATCTTTGCAAATGTGGCCCTTTTAAATACTTCTACCTTGAGAGTCTATACTGGTCACCTTATAAATATCAAAATGTTCCAAGAAAGCAGTGAATGTTGGGTCCTAAAAATAATCAAACACCACATCTTGCACATAAAATTGGCAATGCTTAAAGAAAAATAGCATCTAATGTTGATGAGGGCATGGGAACATGGGCTGGTGGGTGCTTAAATTAGATTGAATTTTCAGTGGAGCAAACAGGGAATGTATCAAAGACACAACAATGTATACATTTTATAACATTCAGCAATTCCATTTTCAAGAGTTGATCCTAAAGAAATAACATTAGATGTAAACAAAAAATCATGCAAGGACGTTTATTACAATGTTGTTTATAAAAAGAAAAATTTACATCAGTCTAAATGGTTAGGAGTAAATGTTACATTAATTAATTATATTAACTGCTAGAGTATTAAAACCCACATAATGGATGTCTATGCAACTATTGAAAATGTTATGAAAATACAATCAGTTTAAAAGTACATCATTTATTTTAGCTGTATCTATCTATATTCATTTTGGAAAAAATATTTTGTTCTACCACATTTAACAGAAGGGCATGTTACACTTCTGTATGTCTCTAAATAAAATTAACTCTGCTCCAACGTCCACCTTCATGGCTGGTGCTAAACTCATTCTCAGATATTAGTGGATGTTATCCACGGGATCCTATAGGAACCCCAGGCTTATGTGTTGCCATAATCTGGGGGAGGTTTCGGCTTCTTGTATCATTTTAGAGGTGCTCACCATCCAAGCCAGTGTTTCATTCTACTGCCAGTAGCTTCCTTCACCAAGCATGAGGATATTTTGCTGCAGCTTCAAAACCCATGACTCTCAGTGTGAACTTCCTCTTGTGCTGCTGAATCACTCTCTCAGGGGCCTTGCCACAGCTCCCGGTAGCTCCATGGAAACAGGAGACAAATCTCTGACAGGGCCCAGCGTCTCTTCCTCATCCTCTGGGCATCTCACTTGGTTCTCCCAGGTTGGCACCTCTTGCGTGTCTCAATTCCAAGCACCAAGCTCCACAATCTTCAAGCGTAAGCCTGCCTGGTACAGTATTCTTCATTGAGTGAAAAATACCAAAGCTACGAAACAAAATCCCTGTTTGTTGGGAGTTGTGGGATGAGATAAAGTAGAAAAGGTGAGAGAAAGAAGTTCATACCTGAAGGGACCCAATGCTGACTGTTCTTTGTTTGGACTGGGAAAATAGATGCTCAAATCAGTTATTTTGCTAATAACCCCGTTTAATCAGCTTATTCTACACTGGTTCTCAATTGTCAAATGATCTATAGATCTTGCTCAGCCTTTTCCTTTCAGAAGGACCTAGAGCCACATGCTTTCATCTTTCTGCTTCAGTTTCATTATCTATAAAATGGAAATTTAAAATATGCCCTAATAATATGTAATAATACTTCTCAAGTAGCTGTCAAAGATTCGTGTTTGGAAGCTTTATTGAAAAAGGTCTTTAGGGCCATGCCTGTGGAGGAAAGGAAGCAGCTGTACTGACAGAATTTGGGCAGCAAAACAGTTACAACATAGCCACTCCCATGAGAAGCTCTGAAACCGGGATTGCCCTTCAGTGGGGTCCCAAGTTGTGGGTGGGTGGGAAGTCCTTTATTCTCTCATATGAGTTAGTTACCGGCTGGCCCTGGAAGGAGGCAAGAATTTGAGAGGCAGTTCTTTATAGCTGAGGCAATTATTGATGAAAGCTGACGATTGAGCACTCTCTGCAAGATAACATTCCTAACCTTCCTAGCAGTTGGGGAGTATGTTCTTCAGTCCTAAAGGGAAACCCTGATATAGGCAGCACAGTATCTATGACAGTGGCTAAATAATGTGATATTTGCAAAGACAAACTGCCTGGCACCCAGCACATATTAAGAGTTCCATTAACATTAGCATGTGTGTGCTTCTGGTTTATTAATATGCTTGAAATGTTATAGACTAAAATGTCAGCAGTGTTTAAATTGAGGGTGAGACCATGGCTATTTGCTGTTTTCTCTCTATGTTTTTCTGTGCTTTAAATGTCACAATTGTCTATGTCCCAGTCCACTTTCCAGATACTTGGTACAGATATCAGTGGCTGTTATATTTACTAGGTGGCCGAGCTGTGTCCTGTGACGTTGAAGGAAAAACATACCACCTTAATCAGCTTTCTGAATTATACCACTTTGTTACAGTTGACCCATGTGTCCAAGCATATTCTCCCAACACTTTATAGAATTTGGTGATTCAGAAATACCTCCTGTCTATTGAATAAATGAGTCAAGGAAAATAAAAATACAGTATCATCTCATACCCTGCTTGCATACATTTCTTCCCCCTTTCATTTGGCAATTTTATTATATGTTTCTTCATTTATTTTACTTGCATTTATTAAGTAAGTATATCTTAAATTCACCCCCTAACCTAAGGGTACAGCCACTACTAAAAGATTAATGTGATGGAAACTCTAGATATCACTTGGGTTGATCAATTATGCTCGAGTTATCTGTGGTATAAAGAAGGAAGTGTAGTAAAGATGGTAGAAGAAGAATCAGCCGCATCACTCAAGACAGACAGAGGCGTGACTTTTGGGACTTACAAGTCCTCACCTCGGGGATGCACCGTTGCAAATGATCCTATTTGTGTGAATGAAGATCAGATTAAAGCTATAGAAAATTCACTTCTGTTCCACTCATAGTCCAAGTTCAGCCTTATGTATATAAGACTAGAACAGCGGTCTTATCTGTGCTGGGGTTGCCTCCTACCAGCCAGGTCTATTTATCAAATTTTGAGTTGTGTAATATACAACATGACTACAGAGTATAGCACAGAACTACAACCCTCAGCATTGAAAATACTTCTCATTTATTACCCTCAGCCTTCCCAGCCTGGCAACACTGGTCTAAATGCATTCCTAGCCTTTGAGCTACAGAGCTAGAACAAGGATCAGCTACATCAGAGTCTCTGGACATCACGATAATAGGCCTTAGGCCAGTTGGAGAATATCTTTTAGAGAGTAACCATGACTTAAGATAGCCAGTCTTTTTAATGAAATAGAGGATATAGAACATATGCAAAAGTTACACCAACAAGACCAAAAGTGTTCTAAGAGAGTAACAAGGTGCAGGAGGACCTAGATAAAAATAAAACTAGCACTTCATGGTAATAAGCTGAAGGGGGCGGGAAATAGACCCTTGAAGGAGAAAGTGACACTTTAGTTGGCTTTAGTGTACACATGAATAGGAAAGAGTATTCTAAATCGAACTGATGACATGTACGAACGAAGAAAAATATATACTACCTGTAAATGTGAATAGGAGAGCCATGAAATAGTCTTGGATCCTTTAAAAGGTAAAGCACCACATTAGTTATTTGTTATTATTGTTGTTATCCACAGTCTTCATCTTATTTGTGGAACAATATTTCAGTGCCCCCTTTCTTAGGAAACATACGGAAAAACATGTTTTGTTTTACTCTGACACATGCCCACGAAAGTCAGCCACTTTCAGATAATATCACGTCTAGGGGTCCTTTCTAATCACATTTGACCTCCTCAGGTTACATTGATGGCTTTCTTAAGCATTAAATAACTGGCAGAGAACCATGGGTTGAGGTCAGATTATTTATTAGGATCAATAGCTTTGCATGACTTTGGGTAGATGTTGTGTACTTTCCATTTGAAAGGTCAAAAGTCTGTCTACTAGCAGTAAATGCTCTTAGCTCAGATAATGCATGGTAGGATAGCATAAAATGTTGATTGCATTATCCAGGGGCCATCTTGAAACATCCTCATTCCTTTGGTTTCTAAAAGAACCACTAGATGGCACTGCTATTTCAAAATGGATTATCTTGGGGGAAAAAATGGAAGCACCATCACCACCAGCCCCACCCTTCCCACCCTCCATCTTGTTAATGTATACATTATGCATGCAGACTGAATTCAGGTATCTGTTCATTTCACATCCAGTACATTTTCTTATATAAGAAATGGCGATAGTAATAGCACTTATCTAATGTTCTTGTGAGGATCACGTTCAATAATGGATAGTATGATATCCTGTAGACTTAAGAATAAATGTTAATTTGTCTAATTATTACCAATAAATGTAAATCTTATGAGTATAAAGTTATTAAGAACAGAGAAGTAGCTGATAACGATCCCAACAGCTAAGCTTTATAAGTTAGTCATAAAATGAAAAACCAATGACAAAGAATGAAGATATTAAAAAATTCCCTAAATTGTTTCTCTAAAAAGCCCAATTGAGAACAAAAATACTCTCTATGTGTGTGTGTGTGTGTGTGCATTTTATCTAGGATTTTATCTAAATATTGTGTTATGTGTTTACATCTCTAAGTAGTCTCGTTTATACCTCTGGTCTTTAACAAACATCAGAAGAAAAACCCATATGAAGTTCACTTATGTATTTGTTGTAAAAAGTATTGAAAACATTATTTATTGTTTTAGGTAGTGACTCCTTATGTGACACCCGAAATAGTCTACTAATCTAACAAAAGGGTTTGTTGTGTAGTGTGAACATTAAAAGCCAGAATATGAGGGCTTGAACACAAGGCTAAGGAATTAGTACTCCTTATATAAATGTAACTTTTGTGTAAAATTCAGGTTAAATCAGGTAGCTCCTCAAAACTGATGGCCCTCTAAGTATAGCGTTTACCTACTGAACTATTTGCTGATTCTTAAATACCCTGGGGCTGCTCTTTGGGCTCCGCAAATAATTGAAAGCCCAGGTAATCAAATATGATCGTATGTAGAAGACATCCACAGCAAAACTCTGGGCAACTGTTTTGAATTTATGTTTTGATGAAGTACAATTCAGCTGAATCTTGACTATTCAAAAATACTCCTGGTTTTTATGAGATTTCAATCTGTGTTGCGCTCAGGTTGGTATTCCTCAAAATCAAGGTCAAATTTATGTTCCCAGTTGTCAGAAACCTTTTTCCTTTGGATTATTCCATATACTTGGTCTAAAAAGTAATTGTTTATGAAATTGTTTTTTCTAGTCAGTTTTTTTGGAGGATGGTGGGAAGGTATTAGGTGTTAGCAGATTAAATGAACCAGGGCAATTGGTCATTTTATTTATTCAGCACATAGAGTTCTTCAGATACTTAAAATAATTATACATATATCCATAGCCCATTTTCCCCAGAGTAAACAGTTCTCATTCATCAACTATTCCTTAAAAGACATAGCTCTGAGCTGAAACCCTCAGATCCATCGTTAGATACTCATTACTCTCCTCTGAACACATTTCTATTGGTATATTTGGCAGAGTGGTAGATTTTTACTGTATAAAATACAGACAGATCTGTTCTAAAAAAAATCCGGATGCAGATTGGCCACAGAAGAGAACAGGATATCCCTTTATTATTTCAGTTACTATTAGTATTAATTCATACACATTCAATTATCCAACAAATGTTTGTTCAGTATCTACTATGTGCGAGGCACTTCAAGCAGACCACTGTCCCTCCTCCCATGGAGCTTAGAACCTTCAGGAAAGAAAGTTGCTAAGCAAATGGAAATGTTATGCAGTAAAAATTTTGCAAAGGCTACTTTGAGAGTATGAAATAGTTGAGATGTGGTGGTCAGGTAAGTCTTCCTTAAAGAAGTCACCTTAAAGTGAGACTGAGGAATGAATAAAAGTTGAAAAGATGAAGAGAAAATGGAAAAATAAATAAATCCAGCTGTCTAGGAGGGGGCACACTATTAAACTGTCTGCTCTTTGGTTTCCACATCTATAAAAAGGGAGCAATAAGAAAGCCTATTGTATAGAGTTACGGGAAATACATAAGGGAAAGATGTTAGAAGAGGACCTGGTGTGATACTAAGGATGACAATGGCTACACCAACTGTTTTTTCTAGGAAGAGGGAATAACAGGCAAGAAAGTCCTCAAGGAGATGTAGGCTAGGCTTGGTCAAGAAGCTGAGCGAAGAGCAAGGTGGGCGGAGCATGGAGAGCAAGGAGGTGCATGGTGTGAGAGTGGAAGGAGCAATCCATTCAGTCCCTCATGTTAAGAGAGCAGGGGCTTTCTGGAAGCTGCCTTGTGAAACAAAATGACCACCTACGACCCAGCGGCTCCCATTTCTCCCACCCCACCCATAGCTGCTCTTGCTGTTGATGATATTACCAGGTGGTTATGTGAATACTTTGTAAAGTATCTGGTTACTGATTTTGCTTCTCTTTTCCTATTAATTTTTCTTTAATTTGAGTAATGACTAGACCATACGAAACAATTCTTGTCCTACCCTTCGGAATTAACCTTCAACCTTCTTGGGCTTGAATATTTGTTGATGTTTCACTTTCCCTTCTGCCTTTACCAAGCTCAGCTATACACAGTTAACTCCTTTAATCTTTTCTCATGCAGTTAGTCCCATTTTCGTAATCATCCTTGTTCCTCCCTTCACTATTCCCTTGAAAATTGCTTTATCTCATGGTCAATTTATCACATAGCCATTTAATTTTTACCAAGCACATAAACCCCTGAGTGGAAACAGCATTGAGAAGCACATTGGCACTCACTGTAGCTTCTGCTTTTCTAAGTGTTTTGCTCTCTCTTGCCTTATAGATTGGTTTATATCCATATCTCAAAATCTTAAGTGTAGTTAGCAGGGTATCTGTGTGTTAATGATATTGCCATCTCCACTATCCAGTCTGGAGGGAGTGGGGGACCGATGCAGAGGGTATAGTTGTAAAAACAAAACAAAACAAACAAAAAAAGAAAAACAAAACGCTGGACTGTGTTGTCAGACCCACCTAATGTGACTAGCTCAGGCCCTGGGAGCTATAGAGTTTCTGTGTGTGGAAGTAGCTAAGCAAGTAGCTCCAGAGTCAGACTGACAGGGTATAAATCTTGGCACTGTCCTCTCCCAGGACTTTGACCTTGACCAAATGATTTAGCTGCTCCATGCCTTAGTTCCTTCACATGTGAAATGAAAATAATAACCCTGCCTCTGTGATAGAGCTGCTGTAAAGACAAACTGCAAAGTGCTTAAAAGAGAGCCTTGCAGGAGGTAAGGACTCAGCAAGTGTTGGAATTATTTTCTGTAAAATGGGTTCAGTAATACATATCTCACAGGGTCATTGTGGTTACACACATATGTGCAGACACACATATCTATGACATGTAAATCCTCTAACAACTAGCTATTGTAAAATTTTTTAGTTCACTAAATGTAATTTATCCCTGTTTCACTGTATCTGCTTTTATGAAGATACTGTGTAGAGTTAAACTTTTTGAAAAAGATTAAAAATAAAATCATCAGATGACTAGAGGGAAATACAATTGAGTGCTTACTGATTTATTGGAGAAATGATGGCTTTCTAAGGTTTGAAGCAACAAAAGAAACCACGACGAAAAAGATTGACATATTCAATTACATACAATTTTCAAATGTGGGCACAATGAAAAAATATCATAAGTAAAATAAAAAGGAAAACAACAGATTGAGGAAAATATTTGCCCCAAATATGCCAAAATTATTGTGAAGATTAAATGAGGTTAAATAATGTATGTGAAAATGCATAGTTGCCTGTTAAATAAGAAAGTATGTTTATGTTAAATATTATGCTGCAATTTATCGAGCAACTAATTCTCATACACCAGATACTGTCCTGGGATTTACATAGATATACTCCTGATGTTAACTGGCGCCTCCCTGTATCTTGAGCTCTCCCTAATCTATGACATTGGGGATAACCAAAGCCTTAACAGGAAAAATACTATTAACCTTTGGTCATCTGTCTCTACACACCCCTTTATGAAGCTCTGGGTCCCTGAGGGGCTCTCTTTGTACTGTCCCACATCAAACTCAGTCCATCTCCCTAAAATAAATTCATTCTACATGTATTGTAGAAATAGGAACTACATGGAAAATTTTGGAGTGTCACCAGGTGATACAGGATCTCCCTTCCCTGCAAAGCCCTGGCTATCTTTTGGCCTCCCCAATTCTATCACTCTCCTCTCCTCTCTTCTTCTCAGTAATAAATTGCTTCTCTTCCTCATGCAAAGTGGTTTCCCCTTTTTCTTGAAAGCCTTGAAGCCCACCTCAACATGGCTAACATGGCAATTTCTGAAAAAAGAAAGTCTTCCTAAGATAATTCTTATATTAGCATTTAAGAAGATTAAATTAGGTCCATGTAATTATGCATGTTATTTCAAATCCTCACAAACATCTTACAGGGTATGTCCATTCTCATATTTAGTGGATGAAGAAATGGAGACAAAGGAGATGAAGAACCTCCTCAAAATTATACATTAATTGTGGCTATGTAGTCTTAATAATCAAGGCAGTAGGTATGTAAATCACTTAGAGAAAATATTTATATCGCAAATGATTTGAACTGTCAATTCTCACAATAGGAAACAGAAATTTTACTCCTTTGTTTCTATTGAATTCATGTCATTACTTGTTCTACTGATAGTAGCAACAACAATAAAAATAACATCTAACATAAATTGAGTGATTTTTGTGTTTCAGACCCCAGTTTAGGCGCTTTCTGTCAATTAACTCGTTTAATCCTCACAACAATCCAGCCAGATAAACACTTTATTATTCCCATGCTATAGCTAGGAAACAAAAGGACAAATGGATTAAACAACTTGTCTGGGTGCACAAGCAAAGAGCATCTTATAAGCAAGTAAGTTCCTGTAAACTCTACATTCACACAGAATCAAAGAATTATTAGCACTCACCATTAAAAAGCTTTAAAAAAAACACACAATAGCAAGTCTCAATTTTTTACCTTTAAAATTAGAAAACGTCTTCTTTAAAAATAATAATAAAAAGTACTAGCGGCATTGTGATAAAAGTGTATCTACGTATTAGGTGAATGGTCATAGAAATTTGGGCTTTTTTAGAGACAATAAATAATTTATAATTTTGACTTAATAATCTGTCTTATTGTGAAGAAATATTTTAATATAAAATGAAGGTATAAACGGTATTACTCATTACAGCTTAAATGTCTGGCAGCTGGATAAATAAATAGGGTACACCAACTAAATGGAATATAATGCAGTCATTAAAATGTCAGTTATGGACTATGTATTTACACAAGAAAATGTGTATCTATAATATTAAGTAATAAAAATAAATGAAGAGGGTATATCTGTATTACAATTACTATTAAACTGATATATGCTTATTATGGACAAAGACCCAGCAATCAATAAAAAATATATGAAATTAGTGAAAGATAATTTTTTCTGGATTTCTTAAAAAATAAATTTTATTGTGTATATTTAAGGTATACAACATGATGTTATGAGATCATGTAAATAGTTAAATAGTTACCATAGTGAAGCAAATTCACATATCCATCATCTCATGTTAGCACTAATTTTGATTTTTGTTGTTTGTTTTCTTGGCAAGAGCAGGTACAATCTATTCATTTAGTACAAATCCCCAGTACAATACACTATCATTAACCACAGTCCTCATGTTTAGATATCTACACTTGTTCATCCTACAGATCTGCTATTTTGTGGCCCTTACCCACATCTTCTCATTTCCTGCTCCTACCCCATCCCTGGTAACCTCTATCGCTGTATATTTGACTTTTTTTAAAAAATTATACTTTAAGTTCTAGGGTACATGTGCATAACATGCAGGTTTGTTACATAGAAATACATGTGCCATGGTGGTTTGCTGCAGTCATCAACCCATCATCTACATTAGGTATTTCTCCTAATGCTATCCCTCCCTTAGTCACCAACGCCCTCAAAAGGTCCCAGTGTGTGATGTTCCCCACCTGTGTCTGTTCTCACTGTTCAACACCCACTTATGAGTGAGAACATATGGTGTTTGGTTTTTTGTTCTTGTGTCAGTTTGCTGAGAATGATGGTTTCCAGCTTCATCCATGTCCTTGCAAAGGACATGAACTCATCCTTTTTTATGGATGCATACTATTCCAGGATGTATATGTGCCACATTTTCTTTATCCAGTCTATCATTGATGGGCATTTGGGTTGGCTCCAAGTCTTTGCTATTGTGAACAGTGCCGCAATAAACATACGTGTGTATGTGCCTTTATAGTAGAATGATTTTTAATCATTTGGGTATATATCCCGTAATGGGATTGCTGGGTCAAATGGTATATCTGGTTCAAGGAATCGCCATACTGTCTTCCACAATGGTTGAACTAATTTACACGCCCACCAACAGTGTAAAAGCATTTTTCCTTCTCTACATCCTCTCCAGCATTTTTTGTTTCCTGACATTTTAATGATCACCATTCTAACTGGCGTGAGATGGTTTCTCATTGTGGATTTGATTTGCATTTCTCTAATGACCAGTAATGATGAACTTTCTTTCATATATTTGTTGACTGCATAAATGTCTTCTTTTGAGAAGTGTCTCTTCAAATCCTTCACCCACTTTTTGATGGGTTTGTTTTTTTCTTGTTAATTTGTTTAAGTTCTTCATAGATTCTGGATATTAGCCCTTTATCAGATGGATAGATTATAAAAATTTTCTCACATTCTGTAGGTTGCCTGTTCACTCTAATGATAGTTTCTTTTGCAGTGCAGAAGCTCTTTAGTTAATTATATTCCATTTGTCAATTTTGGCTTTTGTTGCCATTGCTTTTGGTGTTTTAGTCATAAAGTCTTTGTCCATGCCTATGTCTTGAATGGTGTTGCGTAGGTTTTCTTCTAGGGTTTTTTTATGGTTTTAGGCCTTAAGTTTAAGTCTTTAATCTATCTTGTGTTAATTTTTATATAAGGTGTAAGGAAGGGGTCCACTTTCAGTTTTCTGCACATGGCTAGCCAGTTTTTCAAACACCATTTATTAAATAGGGAATCCTTTCCCCATTGCTTGTTTTTGTCAGGTTTGTTAAAGATCAGATGGTTGTAGAAGTGTGGTGTTATTTCTGAGGCCTCTGTTCTGTTGCATTGGTCCATATCTTTTGGTACCAGTACCATGCTGTTTTGATTATTGTGGCATTGTAGTATAGTTTGAAGTCAGGTAGCGTGATGCCTCCAGCTTTGTTCTTTTTGCTTAGGATTGTCTTGGCTATGCAGGCTCTCTTTTGGTTCCATATGAAGTTTAAGGTGTTTTTTTTTTCCAGTTCTGTGAACAAAGTCAGTGGTAGCTTGATTTTGTATCCTGAGACTTTGCTGAAGTTGCTTATCAACTGAAGGAGTTTTGGGGTGAGATGATGAAGTTTTCTAAAAATACAGTCATGTCATCTGTAAACAGAGACAATTTGACTTCCTCTCTTCCTATTTGAATATCTTTATTTCTCTTGCCTGTTTGCCCTGGCCAGAACTTCCAATACTGTGTTGAATAGGAGTGGTGAGAGAGGGCATCCTTGTCTTGTGCCAGTTTTCAAAGGGAATGCTTACACATTTTGCCCATTCAGTATGATATTGGCTATGGATTTGTCATAAATAGCTTTATATTTTGAGACACGTTCCATCAATACCTAGTTTATTGAGAGTTTTTAGCATGAAGGGGTGTTGAATTTTGTCAAAGATCTTTTCTGCATTTATTAAGATAATCTTGTGTTTTTTGTCATTGGTTCTGTTTATGTGATGGGTTATATTTATTTATTTGCATGTGTTGAACCAGCCTTGTATCCAATGGATGAAACCAACCTGATAGTGGTGGATAAGCTTTTTGATGTGCTGCTGGATTTGGTTTGCCAGTATTTTACCAAGGATTTTCACATCAATGTTCATAAGAGATACTAACCTGAAATTTTCTTTTTTGTTGTATCTCTGCCAGGTTTTGGTATCAGGATGATGCTGGCCTCATAAAATGAATTAGTGAGCAGTCCCTCTTTTTCTATTGTTTGGAATAATTTCAGAAGGAATGGTACCAGCTCTTCTTTGTACCTCTTGTAGAATTTGGCTGTGAATCCATCTGATCCTGGACTTTTTTTGGTTGGTAGGCTATTAATTACTGCAATTGTAGAACCTGTTATTTGTCTATCAGGGATTTATCTTCTTCTTGATTTAGACTTGGGAGGGTGTATGTTCCAGGAATTTATACATTTCTTCTAGATTTTCTAGTTTATTTTTGTAGAGGTGTTTATAGTATCCTGTGATGGTAGTTTGTATATCTGTGGGATCAGTGGTGATAATCCCTTTATCATTTTTTATTGTGTCTATTTGATTCTTCTCTCTTTTCCTTTTTATTATTCTGTTTAGCGATCTATCTATTTTGTTGGTCTTTTCAAAAAACCAGCTCCTGGATTTATTGATTTTTTTGAAGGGTTTTTCGTGCCTCTGTCTCCTTCTGTTCTGCTCTGATCTTAGTTATTTCTTGTCTTCTACCTTTTGTATTTGTTTGATCTTGCTTCTCTAGTTCTTTTAATTGTGATGTTAGGGTGTTGATTTAAGATCTTTCCAGCTTTCTGATGTGGGCATTTAGTGCTATAAATTTCCCTCTAAATACTTCTTTAGCTGTGTCCCAGAGATTCTGGTATGTTGTGTCTTTGTCCTCAGTGGTTTCAAAGAACTTATTTATTTCTACATTAATTTTGTTATATACCCACTAGTCATTCAGGAGCAGGTTGTTCAGTTTCCATGTAGTTTTGCAGTTTTGAGTGAGTTTCTTAATCCTGAGTCCTAATTTGTTTGCACTGTGGTCTGAAAGACTGCTTGTTATGATTTCTGTTCTTTTGCATTTGTTGAGGAGTGTTTTTACTTCCAATTATATGGTCAGTTTTAGAATAAGTGTGATGTGGTGCTAAGAAGAATGTAAATTCTGTTGATTTGGGGTAGAGAGTTCTGTAGATATCTATTAGGTCCTCTTGGTCTAGAGCTGAGTTCAAGTCCTGAATATCCTTGTTTATTTTGTGTCTCAATCTGTTTAATATTGATGGTGGGGTGTTAAAGTCTCCCACTATTATTATGTGGGAGTCTAAGTCTGTTTAGGTCTCTGAGAACTTGCTTAATCAATCTGGGTGCTCCTCTATTGGGTGCATATATATTTAGGATAGTTAGTTCTTCTTGTTGCATTGATCCCTTTACCATTATATAATGCCCTTCTTTGTCTTCTTTGATTTTTCTTGGTTTAAAGTCTGTTTTATAAAAACTAGGATTGCAACCCTTGCCTTTTTTTTTTTTGCTTTCCATTTGCTTGGTAAATATTCCTCCATCCCTTTATTTTGAGCCTATGTGTGTCTTTGCATGTGAAGGAGTCTCCTGAATACAGCACACAGATGAGTCTTGACTCTTTATTCAGTTTGCCAGTCTGTGTCTTTTCATTGGGGCATTTAGCTTGTTTACATTTAAGGTTAATATTGTTATGTGTGAATTTGATTCTGTCATTATAATGCTAGCTGATTGTTTTGTCCATTAGTTAATACACTTGCTTCATATTGTCGATGGTCTTTACAATTTGGTATGTTCCTTCAGTGGCTGATAATCTGTTTTTCCTTTCCATATTTAGTGCTTCCTCCAGAAGCTCTTGTAGTGAAGGTGTGGTGGTAATGAAATTCCTCAGCATTTGCTTGCCTGGAAAAAATTTATTTCTCCTTCACTTGTGAAGATTAGTTTGGCTAGATATGGAATTCTGGGTTGAAAATCTTTAAGAATGTAGAATATTGGTCCCCACTTTCTTCTGGCTTATAGTGTTTCTGCAGAGAGATCTGTTGTTAGGTCTAATAGGCTTCCCTTTGTGGGTAACGCAACCTTTTGCTCTGGCTGCCCTTAAATTTTTTCCTTCATTTCAACGTTAGTGAATCTGACAATTATGTGTCTTGGGTTTGCTCTTCTTGAAGAGTATCTTTGTGGTGTTCTCTGCATTTCCTGAATTTGACTGTTGGTCTGTCTTGTTAGGTTGGGGAAGTTCTCCTGGATAATAATGTGAAGAGTGTTTTCCAACTTGGTTCCATTATCCTCTCACTTTCAGGTACACCAATCAAATGTAGCTTTGATCTTTTCACATAGTCCCATATTTCTTGGAGGCTTTGTTAATTTCTTTTCATTCTTTTTTCTCTAATCTTGTCTTCACATTTTATTTTATCAAGTAAATCTTCAATCCTTAATATCCTTTTTTTTCCACTTGATGGATTCAGCTATTGAAACTTGTGTGTGCTTCACGAAGTTCTGGTACTGTTTTTCAGCTCCATCAGGTTGTTTATGTTCTTCTCTAAACTGGTTCTTCTAGTTAGCAATTCCTCTAGCTTTTTTTCCAAAGTTTTAAGCTTCCTTGCATTGGGTTAGAACATGCTCCTTTAGCTCAGAGGTGTTTGTTATTACCCACCTACTGAAGCCTACTTCCATCAATTCATCAAGCTCATTGTCAGTCCTGTTTTGTTCCGTTGCTGGCAAGAAGTTGTAATCCTTTGGGGGAGAAAAGGTGTTGTGATTTTTGGAATTTTCAGCCTTTTTTCACTGGTGTCTTCCCATCTTTGTGGATTTGTCTACCTTTGGTCTTTGATTTTGATAAACTTCCGATGGAGTTTCTGAGTGGACGTCCTTTTTGTTGATGTTGATTCTATTGCTTTCTGTTTGTTAGTTCTCCTTCTAACACAGCCTTTTTCTGCAGGTCTGCTGGATTTTGCTGGAGGTCCACTCCAGAGCCTGTTTGCCTAAATATCACTAGCAGAGGCTATAGAACAGCAAAGATTGATGCCTGTTTTTTCATCTGGGAACTTCATCCCACAGGGGCACCCAGCAGATGCCAGCTGGAGCGCTCCTGTATGAGGTGTCTGTCAGCCCTTGCTGGGAGCTATCTCCCAGTCAGGAGACACAGGGGTGGGGGACCCACTTGAGGAGGCAGTCTGACCCTTAGCAGAGCTTGAGCACTGTACTGGGAGATCTGCTGCACAGAGCCGGCAGGCAGGGACATTTAAGTCTGTTGAAACTGCACGCACAGCCACTTCTTCCCCCAGGTGCTCTGTTCCAGGGAGTTGGGAGTTTTATCTATAAGTGCCCAACTGGGGCGGCTGCCTTTTGTTTTAGAGATGTTCTGCCCAGAGGGGAGGAGTCTAGAGAGACAGCAGCTTTGCTGAGCTGTGGAGAGCTCCGCAAGTTGAAACTTCCCTGCAGCTTCATTTACACTGTGAGGGGAAAACCGCCTACTGAAGCCTCAGTAATGATGGACGCTTCTCCCCATACCAAGCACGAGCATCCCAGGTTGACTTCAGACTACTGTGCTTGCAGCGAGAATTTCGAGTCAGTGGATCTTAGCTTGCTGGTCTCTGTAGGGGTGGAATCTGCTGCCTTCAGCCCCCTTTCCAGGGGAGTTAATGGTTCTGTCTCGCCGGTGTTCCAGCTGCCACTGGGGTATGAAAAATAAAATGAAATAAAATAAAATAAAAAACTTATGCAGCTAGCTCAGTGTCTGTCCAAACGACTGCCCAGTTTTGTGCTTGAAACCAAGGGCCCTGGTGACATAGGCACCCTGTGAAATCTCCTGGTCTGTGGGTTTTAAAGACTTTGGGAAAAGTGTAGCATCTGGGCTGGGGTACACCGTTCCTCATGGCACAGTTCCTCACACCTTCCCTTGGCTGGGGGAGGGAGTTCCCTGACCCCTGGCACTTCCTGGGTGAGGTGACGCCCGACCCTGCTTTGGCTGGTCCTCTATGGGCTACATCCGCTGTCTAACCAGTGCCAATGAGATAAACTGGGTACCTCAGCTGGAAATGCAGAAATCACCCACCTTCTGCATTGATCTTGTTGGGAGCTGCAGACTAGAGCTGTTCCTATTCTGTCATCTTGCCAGGTATCAAGATGGATGATTTTTAATGCTCTAATTTTTAAATTACTGTCATGTTATAACATTATTTGCATATGACCAGAAAATTGGTAAACCACTGGGGAATCCAAAAGAGGATGTCACATGGATGAGTTGTAGCAACCTTGCTCTTGGAGAGAGATCTAGTCTTGGAGAAGAGCCTGACACTACTTTTTAGGTAGCAAAGGTGCTCTAAGCTTCTACAAACTAAGTAGCTTAAGTAGCTTTTCCAGTCAACCTTTTACTCACTGTCTCTCAAATTTCCCTCTCAGCATGACTTTCTGTGCTGCAAGTTATGAAAGGGAAACTGATAGCCCTACCTTCCAATTTTCTTGAGAATTGCTAGCCTTCTGTGCCACCATCATAATGAAATTTGTCCTGTCATTCAGGTGTTCAGAGGCTGGGATAAAATTGAGAACCCCTGTAGAAAGAACTAAATCCTTCTGTCCCAAAAAATTCTGCATCATTTCTCTAAATTCCTACATTGTCTTGCTTTGAATCTTGAATTGTTTTATACATATATGCATTGTGTTTTCACATTGCTTGGGACCTCCAAGAAAGCAGACAGATCTATTCATTCTGTTGTCATCAAGTCACAGTGACTTGCCTAACCTGTCTCTCCAAGCTCCAGTGCTTTTTCCTCTCCTCCCATCCTAAGGAAATCCTACTCAACCATCCACTTCCACCTGGCATATCACCTGTCTGTGGAGTTTCCCAAAACTGGTCAGGCAGAGAGAAGAGCTCCTGTTTCTCACTGGCAGTAACACTCGGTGTTTAATTCTACAGTGGCAATATCCTTACAGTTATTGCCAATTACAAAAACATCATATCCACCTGGTAAAAATATTAAATAGAACCAGATAAAGGGGAAAGTGAAAGCCCTTTTATTTATCCAGTCCCCCATGACAAACACCATGGATATCAACATACTTTACATATGCAGTTTTTTTCAGTTATATAAACATCGATTACATGAGAAGTCTTACCAAACATACTGTTTAGCAACATTTTTTCACACATAAAATATGCTGTGAATAATTACCCGTGTCAATTTATATAGATATAGTTTATCGTTCTAAATAGATCTACAGTTGTCCACAGTCTGGGTGCATAGATAATTTAGTCAATTTTTTTCCAGTGGATTTGAACTGAATTTTTCAATTGTTTCAGTTCTTCACTGTTATTAAATAATACTACAATGAACATCAAATGAATATCTATTGATCTATCTGTCTTTTGTCTATCTCACATCTTCCCCTATTTATTTTTTTCTGTGACAAATGTGTAGAAACAAAATTGCCATGTCAGTTGATACACATATTTTGCATTTTGATAAAAAACCACATTGCCCACCAGAAAAGCTGTACCAGCTGACATTCTCATAAGATTGTATAAAAGTCCTTGATTTCTTGTACCCTTGCCAGTACTGATAATCTTCATATTATGTTTTAGTGCTTGTTTATTTCTCTGCCTTCCTACTAGACTACTGTTATAAAAGGCAAGGATGTATATTTGTTATATTTTGATATCCAATTAGGTTTTTAAAACTATGTATGAATACTTAGCTAATGTTCCTGAAATAAAGGTGAATATTTTAAAATGCCAGAATGTGAATTAGATTAAATATGGTCTATAATATATTTGAGGGAGATATTGAGGAACATTGGATCCAGAAGGATGGCAGCTTGAATTCTGGCTCTGTCTCCTACTTACTACATCCAGAGACAGGGTTCATAACCTCTCTGAACCTCAGTTCCTTCTTCATTAAAATGGGCATAATAGTTCCTGTATGTCAGTATTATGCAGAGGAAGAATAGCCTGTGAAATTTTGCCACTCTAAGCTTTACAAAAACAGCAGCATTAGTTTTACCTGGTTAAAAATGCAGACTCTCAGGCTATTCCCAGAACTACTGAATCAGAATCAGCAGTTTAACAAGATCTCCAGGTAATTCTTATTCAGTTTAAAGTTTGCGAAGCACAGATGTAAAATATAAAACACAGCACCAGATGCATAACAGGCAGTCAGTAAAGTAATAATGATGACAACAATGATGACGATGTGATGTATGAAAAGCCCTTCATATGTAATAAATCACAGTTGCTGTAATTTTTATTAGCTGTTCAGATTTGACTTTAAAATAAAAACTTGGGTTTATGTAAAATGCTGCATTTCTTTAATGTATACAAAGGTTCTATTTTGGGGTGTTAAGTGATGTGCTATGCAGTGGAATGGATGTGATTTACATTTGGTGACTCATTTGGGAGGCAGCGGATCATGAGACATGAGATCCAGAGAGGGCTGGATTAGGATCCTAGCTTTGCTACTCATAGCTGACAGGTGCTGAGGAAATCACTAATACCCTTGAGGTCTACTCTCCTCAGTTGGTTGTTCTGAGGCTTTTAACATTGTACCTGTACAGTACCAGGAATGACACTTAGCATATTTCAGGGGTCAGGAATGATATCTACTGGACAGTTACTGCGTGTTAGTAAGTGCATGGCAGTGTTCTAAATGGTGTTAAGTAATTTCATTGAGTCCTCACAAAATCCTATAAGCTAAGTATTTGTTATCATCTCATTTTTATGGAAGAGTCGACTCAGAAAGGTTAAGTAACTCATCTAAGGCCTCACAGCCTGTGAATGACATAGCCAAGGATATAAACCCAGGCAGTCTCGTGTTATAGCTTCATTATCATTTTCCTCTTTTTTTCTCTTTTCTCTTCCTTCCTTCCTTCTTTCCTTTCTCCCTCCCTCTTTTTCTTTTCTTTCTTTTCTCTCTTTTTCTTTTTCTTTCTTCTTTCTTTCTTTTTCTCTTTTTCTTTCTTTCTTTTCCTTCATTTTCTTCTTTTCTTTCCCCTCCCTCCCTCCCTCCCTTCCTTCCTTCATTCCCTCTCCTCCCCTTTCCCTCCTTCCCTCCTTTCTTCCTTTTCCTTTCTTTTTAACGTAATATTCCTTTAGGCAGTGATTTCTGGCTGGCTTTAGGAAAAAAAATAATCTGCCAGGTGTGCATTTTTACTTAATGTTTATTAGGTTTTTTCCTTTATTTCATACTATCTGTCTTTGTGTTTTTTTCCTCTTTCCTGTCTCTGGAATTTCTTCCTTGATCACCTGTTGATTGCTAGGAGCTCCATGTGGCTTCATCAGTGATGCTGCCATATATCAGAGATTACTAATCTGAGGAATGTTTTTTCTCACCATCTCATGTTTGATGGGGTTTGTCCTACCTTTAAGTTTCTTTCATATATAGACAATAAGAATTAACACACGTGTTTTGAAGAAGTATCAAGCACTGTTCTAAGCAATTTACCTGTAATCTTATGACTGAATTTGCAGTGCAAAATAATATAATTTGGTTTCTGTTTGTGATTTTACTATTCAGTAGTCCTGCTGTCTTTCTTAACAGTCTAACTCTTCCTTTCTCATCTCTCTACTGAGGCTCTGTTGAAAAAGTAACATAATGAATTGACCAGTGTCTCCCTATGCTCTGTGGTATGCTGAGACGGTTAATGTATTATTTCAGTTTTCTAATTTTTATTCAGTCTGTATTTAGCTGTTTACTCAGTTATTTTTCTATAAAAACTCAATAAGAAAGTTGCTATCAGTATTCCCAATTTAGAAATGAGGAAACCGAGGCCAGAGAAATTATGTCACCTACTGAAGGTCACACAGTTAGTAAAGCTGAGATTCAAACCTAGGCAGTCCTGCAACAGAATCTATGCTTTTAATCATTATACCTCCTGCTTTCATTTTCACTCTTTTTAGTCTTTTTCCTTCCTAGCAAGTCCATTCTGCCACGTCAGTTGGATCCTGCATCTGGAATCCAGTGACTGAATTTGCAATGCAAAACAATGTAATTTTGTTTTTGTTTGTGTTCTTCTTCTTCAGTAGCTCTGCTGCCTTTCTTAACAGCCTGTCTTTCCCCTTCACATCTGTCTGTGTTAAAGCCAGATCTCTGAAGAATCTTCTGTGTGTCTATTCTCTGTGGTGTGCTAAGACTATTAATGTATCATTTCTCTTTTAATTATTCAGTTGATTGTTTCTTCCCTTCTTTTCAAAAATTGACTCTCTTCCCATTTTCCAGATCATATAGCTTGTAAATGCTTTCCATTTATCTTTGCTTCTGGGCTCTAATTTGTTCCCGAAGTACCAGCTGTCAGCATTTTAAGGCTCAATGTTTGATTTAAAATATTAGATCCTGCCTTTCTTTTCTAATGAAAAAATAAGTGAGTGTTAACTTAGCATTAGGAGAGGAAAGTTGTTTTTAAAATATACAAGTTTTTTTTTTAATTTAGTCTCTGATTTTATTTTTAGTGTAAAGTAAGCAAAGAAGATATCCTTTTTTTTAATAGATGAGGAATCTGAAGTTCAGGGGGATAATAGCAGAAATAATAAATAAATTATCAGAAGAAGGACACTGACATCCTGCTAGGTCCTCTTCTTTCTTTTTCTGCATGATATAGTGACAGAAAATAAGCTAAATGCCTGGCGTTGAATCCTCACTGTCCTTCTCAGCTTCTAAGCCCAGGTACGTACGCCATGTACCTTTTTTAAGTAGGTATACCTACCAATTATAATAGAAAGAATAAAAGTTATATCACCCATGCTTCAAATCAAGTTTCATATTAGGATAAGGCAAGTATCCACACATTTGTCTTCTGATTTGATCTCATGTGCAGATCACGCTCTTTTTTGGTAGAAAAATGAGACATGGAGTTGCCCAGTGGCATTTGATCTGGTAATCTAAGACTCAGAAGGGAGTGAGGAAGTATTGGAGCCTCCACGGTATCTGTTATGCAAATGATATGTGCCTTCTCTTGAATGTCCAAATTTATTCATTCACACAAGAAGATATCACTTGGCTTTTCAATGTCGTTCCTTTAAATTAGTCCGTTACAGTTGCATTATTCCAGTAAGTCCCAAAGGTACCTTTGTGATCTAAAGGGAAATGATATAAAGCAGTTATAATGCCTAGCATTGGCTATATGCTTAGCAAGAATTACCAAGGAAAGAGTGAACTCGGTAAGATGGGTACCACTGATGACGGCAGACAAAGTGATTGGAGAGAGTAGCTGAGCTGAGCCCTGAGGTTTTCAAGAAAGTGCTCTAGTAGGGCGGGAGGCAGAAGTCAGGAGACTCCAACTGATTGACTGTCTTCTGTAGATCTTAGGTTTCTCATGTCAAAAATGAGGTGTTGAACTAGACTTCAGTAATCTGGTACTGGGCCAGTGCACAGTATATAGAAATTGTCGCATTCCATGGGGGCCCCCATGGAATGCGACAATTTCTATATTTCCTTTTTTCTCATGCAAATGAGGCAGAGCATAATGATGTTGTGAAGAAAAAAAGGGTTTTCTCTCCCTCTGGAGGGAAAATGAAATATTAAGAGGTTTTGCTATTGCAAAGAAGTAGATAACAAGACAATTAGGACCATTAAAAATGGCAAGACACCAAGCCCTGATGGATTACATGGCCTGGTTCAGGGGGTTTTTACAAGGCAATGGGAAAGTCCATGAGCAGAACCTTCCAGAAGACAGGAGCCCAGCATCCAACCTCATGGTCGAGATCAAGAGACCTTCTCCCAACACAGACACCAGAGTCTAAAAGTCAGAATGCATGATGGCATTGTGACGTCAAGGATGCCTCAGGTCATGTTTCTGCAGCTAGGTCTTCTCTGTGCTCTTATAACACCCCTATCCTTCCATGATGCCACATGTCACACTGTTTCTTATCTGACTTTGTTCTCCATAAGAATGTGACTGATCTAGAGCAAAACTTTATGTCAGACATGGTGAATGGCACAGAGCAGAAAAATGTTTTTGGAATGATTGCATGAATGAATAAATGAAATAGATGTTCAGCCTTGGTCCTAGTTCCATATAAGCTGTCTCACAGAGATACATGTCTTAGGGGAGAATATTAGGAAGACTATTTTGAAACTGGGCATCCTGAAGAATCTTTGCTTCTATAAGAATATGGCCAACTTTGAAGGGATCCTAAGAATAAGATAACATTTAAAAAGCAATTTGGGAAGCAAAAGCACATGGCCAAAAAAGCTGGGCCATTATTACAGGCATCGTTTTAAAATGCATTCAAAATGTGATGGTCAGTATTGTGACTGGTTTTCCTGTATTGCTTGATTTATAGAAGAGGTTAAAAATTCAGAAAGGTTTAGTGGTTCAAAATTACAGGGCACAGCAGACAAGTTAGGATTTTATCCAATGTGTGTCCAAGATCAGAGCCCCTTTTCTCTTTATTATGCCCAAAGTCTCCAACTTTGTGAGATACTAGTCTTTTTATGCTCTTGGTACAGAAAGTAAGCTAGAATCATGTCAAACAAGGACCATGAGCACACCCAACTTCATTTGTTATGAATATTAGATGAGAGTGGATATGAAAGTGCTGTCCTTTGGACACGGCTTGCCAGTTTTGAATTGGATCCTTATTCTGGGCCTTTGACCACTGTATCTCAGATCAGGCCCATTCCTCAGTGGAGGTGCCTTGATGGAACTCAGAGTACAGCAAAGAGATGTATTAGGACTCCCATTGAATAGTGGGGAAACTGAGATTCAGAAGATATGTATCACTCCAAGGTCCCAGTAGTCCAAAAACAGAAAAGCCTAGAGTTGGCCCCAGACTTCTGTCATTTTGTCCAATATCATTTCCACTAGTCTTCAGCTCATAGCATCACTGAAACATTGCAGATCTTAAGGAGAGTGCGGGAGCGCTGGCTATGGAGACAGCTTGTCTTGGATCTAAATCTTGATTCTAGCACTTATCAGTTATGTGACCTTGGACAAATTGCTTAATATCTCTAAGGCTCAGTTTCCTCTCCCATGTAATGAGGGAACTAATATCTACCTCACTGAGTTGCTCTGAGAAGTAAATGAATCTGCAAATTAATTAATTTATTCTCCACCTTGTTCCAGAAAGGATTCAAGGTGGCTTACAAGGACACAATAATATAATTTAAGAATAGTGGAGAAAAGAAATAAGAACAAGACAGGCAGAAAGGGGATTCAGTCCAATGCAATGGCTAAGAATAGGTGGCCTGTTTTGCTCAAAGCTGTCCAGTAGTCAACCCCAGTAGGGAGACTTTGGTGGATATTTATTGCTGGTCATATTTATTAGGTTATAACAAAGCCATGACTATAAGGGGAGCATGGCTATGTTTAAGATATAGAGTCCGTTTTCTGTTTCCATATCCAAGATATAGAATCTGAGTTCCAGCTACTTCACTAGGCAATGGAGATCCATGTAGAAAAAGGCAGGCCTAAACCCTCCCCTCATGGAGGTGACAGTCTTCATAAAGAGAACACATTAATAAGACATATCACTTCCATGATATTATCTTTACCAAGAAAAGCAAAAAACAACAACAACAAAAAAAAAAACTATGAGCTGTACGAAATTCCATATGTTAAGCTCTGAGTACAGTGTCTGCACAAGAATGTGTTTAATATTCATTTGTTCACTCATTTAGCAAACACTTATTAATCTATTCTATCTATGTCTATGCATTTTTTAGACATTCAGAATATGCAATGGACAAAGAACTAAAAAACTCCTACCTACATTTTAGTTGAGGAGAAAGATGATGCATAGGGCCATTAAGTGAAATATATGAGATATTAGATATTGATAAGGGAAGGTGGTAAAGGGCTCTGACATGGTTTAAAGGAAATCCCAGGGGAGACCTCAATGAGAAGTCAGTATTTGAGTCCAAACCTGAAAGAAATGAGATAGGTAGCCATGAAGTTTCTGAGGAGCATTTTAAGTAGAAAGAAGAGCATTTTAAGCCAAAAAAAAAAAAAACAAAAAACAAAACAAAAAAAAAACAGCCATACAGAAATCGAAAACTGGCATGGGTCTGACAGTATTTGCTTGGTACTAGGTCAGTTTTTCATTGAAAGTAATAGAAACTCAACACGAAACAGGTTAAGTGAAAACAATTTACAGGAAGAAGACTTAGGTGGTTCATAGAATCTGAAGATGAGATTCAGGAAGGCAACCAACTGAGGACCTCTGTAGTAACATTTATGATAGCCAAAGGAGGGTGATAAGTATGCTTTTCCCTGCCTGCTCTTGCATGGAAAATACCCAGGTACAGAGGTCATTATGGCTATGGAATGGCACATGGTAGGATTGGCTCAGCCTGGGTCATGGTCCTAGTTCTGTGATTTGGTTAGTAAAATCTGTCATCGAAATGAGGTAGAAACGGTGCTGAGATCACAAAAACCATAGCCACTAAAAGTCTTGTGCAAAGTAAATGACTTGCCTGAAAAAAACAATTCCATAAATGTCAAAAGTGGAGACTGCGTCCTTCTATGCCATCAGAAATCTTTCATATCCTGGTTAATTTGATAATTCTCTTTCCTGATTCATTCCCAAAAGATGTTTTTTTTTTGGGTTTCCTCCTCTTTACAGGGGCATGCTGTTCATTGTCATGTGCATATAATGATCCCATAATTTAAAATGCTTCATGTTTATGATGCTGAGTGGTATGCTGTAATTACCTCCCCTTTCTTATCATTAGGAAACGCTATGAGATTTCAAACAACTGAAGAGTAGCCACAAGCATACACAAAGTATCCAATAATGCACAAATTAATCTAAAGCATGATTATTATTTGTAATAACAATAATTATAATTGAAAAGTAATTTAATAGGAAAACACAAAAATGCATGATATAGTGAGGGGATTTTTGTGAGGTGTTTTGGAGGAAATAGGCATAGTCTTATAATAAGATGATAAGAATTAGGGGCCTGTTCATTCAATTTGGTCATTTCAGTTAGCATGTGACCATGTGTCCCTGACGGTGGGCTGCATCAGTGTGCATATGTCCGCTGGCTTCAGCCAAAATAAAGCACTGCCAGGAGATTGGGTGAGGAAAGAGAATGAGACTTGAGTATTTATTTACCCATCTAAGTTACTACAGGGGCATCTCAGATTTTCTGTATTTCTCTTAGAAGTGCTCTCTCATTTATTTTACTTTCTCTGGGTTGGGAAAATAATTGCCATCTCATGCCATTTTAAGCTCATGGGTGGTGATGGTGACTCCCAGATATTATGAGCCCCTGAATGCTGGTCCTGTCTCCTGTCCGAATCTTTGTAACCCATGGCTTTATGAAACTCTCTTTCATCCCAAATTTGAAAAAGCATCTATTTCCCACCTTGCAGTACCTCATAATGGTATTTATTCTGCTTATCTCAAGTCAGGTGTGCCTGTGAACAGATCTGTCCTCTTGTTTCCTTGCTAGCTATACACCTTTGCTAATGTTCACTCCTTAACCTGGAATGTCATCTGAGCCTCCATCTCTGTCTAAATTCCTCGTTATTCAAAATCCTTCCATATCCTATAGGAAACTTTGTCTTCAATGGCATCTCCTATAGGAAACTTTGCCACATCTACCTGCCAGAAGCAATCTTGCCTTTCTCTAGACTCCCACAGCTCTTTACTTCACCTTTGTAATGATGCTTATTTCTACCTTGTATGGCTTTTTGTTCTGCACACATATTATCTTCCTTAATTCACTAGATGCATGCCTTCATTAATTGGAAGGCTAGATGCACGCCTTCAAAACTTGCTTCCCAACAAGAAACCAAAAGAATGCCTCATACACCTAGGCATTCAGGCAGTATTGGTTGATTAAAAGAGTGAACAAATTGCTAAATTCCAGTGATATCACTTAGAGAGCTAATCTCAGACAATTGTGTCCATCGACATTTTAATATATATTCATTGATCTTACAATTTCACAAAGTATCTTTTTTATTTGAATTTTTAATATCTCCTGTCCAGAAATACATAGGATCCTTAGAACAAACCTTGAGTTTCCACAAGCACTTAAGTTAATTTTTTATTCTTAATAATACTGGTAGTAACCTCAGCTTAAATACAATTTATACCCATATAGAGCTGTGAGACTCAAACTTTGCTGGTTATAAGAAAATCATATAAAGAGCTTTGAAATGTACATTATATCATTGTCATATTAGTTTTCACTTCCACCCTAGACCTGTTGGATGGGCATTTGGGTTGAGAGGGCTGGCTAATTTGAATTTTATCACCTTCCCTTTTGCTACTTTCACTCAATTTTGGTTCTGCTAATGAGACACTTGTCCAAGAACTGATATTCAGAAACTACTGGTTTAAAGTACATTTTGGTAATAAAAAATTTTGTGAGAAAAATAAAGGGTTTACCTTCATTTAATAAATGAGAAATGGAGGTTCTAAATGCTAAGCCAATTTGAAAAAAAAATAAACATTTTGCAGAAGTAGGAATATTAAGGTTGAATAAACATATCAAAAGATGCTCAATCCTGGGTGTCAGTGAGATGAGGAATAGGAAGCCCCAGACCCCCTTCCACCATGGAGACACTGATTCAGTGACAACACATGAACCAGTTTCCTTTGTGATAAACCCAGAAAACAAGAGATTCTTGTACCTCATGTGAGCATGAAACCAGAGGCATAAAAGCTTGTAGGAAAATGTACAGCGTTGATTCATCATAGTCCCTCCAATTGGCTCATCGTGGCACAACCGAGAGAAAATGCTCAGCTCCCAGCTTCTTCTCAGGGAGTGAAAGAGAATACTGAAACACACATTTAACATGCAGACTTTTGGGAGATCTGCACCAACTGATTGGTTTTGTCTGTCTCAGTCTAAACACTGACAAAAAGGGGCAGCAGGTTGGGGGTTGCTAAGAGCAAAGGCAGAGGTTTGGGCTAACACATACATACTTGCTACAGTTCCTCTCCCCATCTAAGCATGGAACAAGTGGGAGAAAACTCCAACTCTAACTTGACTCCAAGGAGGGAAAGTGTTGACGTAGCGTGCATCAAACATTTAGGCTTTGGGGGCTTTGCCTGAGAAGCCAGTTTATGTCTTATGTGTCCCAGTGCACTGAGGGGATGACCTAGCATACTTTAGGTACCTAGGGGCCATTGAGAATAAAAGAAAGCTGGGTGGCCTACTGCTGTAGCAGAAGATTCATGGTACAGTAGACAGAGGCCAACACAGTTTAAAGCTTCTCCCTTGGTGGGAGTGGCGGTGAGAGATAAGAATGGTATGTGTGTTCCACACTCGGGCTTTTCAAAGGATTACTTAAGGAACAGATTTCGCTCTGGGTCTGTATACTTTAAAAGCCTGTGAGCCTTTGAGAACAAAAGAGCTGTAGTACATACACAGCAGATATCAGAAGAAGGAAAAAATTATAAGTGCTTTTAAAAGGAAATAAGCAATTCTCTCTAATTGAGAATTTATACACACATGTCCAGAAAGGACTTGCATCTATAGAAGAGGTTTGAGAGGCTCCAAGAATTTCTAGCCTACTTGACTAGTGAAGGTCTATCTTTGTGCTAACCCGGTCCATAGACTGAAAGAGTTGACATTTTCCAAATATGTGGATTCCAACACAAAGTTACAATGCACATTAAGAAACAGAAAAACATAACTGAATGAAAGAAACAAAATAAATATCTAGAAACTTGCCCTAGAGAAATTGAGGTGTATAGATTGGATGACAAAGAATTGGAAATAACCATCATAAGTGTGCTCATTGAGGTCAGGGAAATGATGCATGAACAAAATAAGAATGTCAACAAAGACACCGAAAACATAAGCCAAATAGAAATTTGGGAGCTTAAGAATACAACAACTGACATGAAATATTCTCTAGAGGGGTTTCACCACAGACTTGAGCAAGCAGAAAAAAGAACCCTCTAACTAAAAAGCAGGTCATTTGAAACTATATGGAGGAGAGAAATAATAATAATAGAGAGTGAAGAAGGCGTATTAAATTTCTGGGATACTGTCAGGCAAACCAATACACATGTTTTGGCAGCATCAGAAGAAGCCAGAGAGAAAGTGGCAGACATCTTAGTTGAAAAAATAATGGCGAAAAACTTCTCAAATCTGAAAAACGAAGTAAACATCCAGATACAAGAGGCCCAAAGGATTCTGTCTAAGGTGAACCTAAAGAAGTTTATATAGAGACACAGTATAATCAAACTGTCAATTGTTAAAAACAAAGAGAATTTTGAACGCAGCAAGAGAAAAGCAATTCATCATGCACAGGGAGCTCCCATAAGACAAATTACAGATTTCTTAGCAGAAACATTTCAGACCATAATGGAGTGAGAAAATATATTCAAAGTGCTGAAAAAGAATGTCAGTCAAGAATATTGTATCTGGCAAAATTGTCTTTTAAAATGAAAATGAAATAAAGACTTTTCCAGATAAACAAAAGTTGGGGGGTTTATTACTACTATGCCTGCCTTATAAGGATCACTAAAGAATGTCCATTAAGTTAAAACAAAAGCACACTAGCACACTAGAAAACACAAAAGCATATAAAAGTATAAACTTCCTAATAAAGGTAAATTTATAGAAGACTATGAAATATTGTAATACTGTAATGGTGGTATATAAATCAATTTTAATACTGACATGGAAGAAAAAAGGCAAAATATAAAAATATAATTATAAAATATGTTCATGATTATACAATATGAAAATATGTAATTTATTGTATCAATAGCATAAAGTGTTGGGTTGAAGAGGTTAAAAAGTAGAGTTTTTGTATGAGATTGAAGTAAAGTTATCAGCTTAAAATAGATTGTTAAACCAGCAACCACAAAAGCTACCCAAATAAGACAAAGATGATACACAAAAGAAAATGAGAAATAAATCAAAGCATGGTACTACAGAAAAATAAAAACAACAACACACAAAGGAATATTGCAAGAGAATAAAATGACAGACAAGCTATAAGACTGACAAAATAATTTTTAAAATGATAATAGTAATCCCTTCTGTATTTGAAATTACTTTAAATGTAAATAGATTAAACTCCCCAGTCAAAAGAGATAGAGTGGCTGCATGAATTTAGAAGTATATATCCAACTATATGCTGTCTACAGGAGAGTCACTTTGAAGGACACACATAGGCTAAAAGTGGAAAAATGGAAAAATACATCCTTGAAAATGCTATACAAAAAAGAATGGAGTGGCTACATTTATATAAAACAAAATACAATTTAGGTCAAAAATGATCACAAGAGACAAAAAGACATTACCTAATGATAAAAGTCTCTATTCACCAGGAAGATTACAATATACATAAATTATATATATATATGCTCAATATCAGATCACCCAAATATATAAAGCAAACATTGACAGCAATAAGAGAGAAATAGCAACACAATGGCAGATTTCACTTTCAATAATGGATAGAACATTCACACGCAGATCAATAAAGAAAAAGAGGACTTTAACTATAATAAAGACCAAATGGACCTAACAGACATATACAGACCATTTCACTCAACATCAGTAGAATACATATTCATCTTAAACATGCACAGAACATTCTCCATAATAGATCATGTTAGGTCACACAAAAAAAATGTTTTAACAAAGACTTTCAGAAGATTAACATCCTACCAAGTATCTTTTCTGACTGCAGTGAATTAAAACATCAATTAATAATAGAAGGAAAATTGAAGATTTACAAATATATGAAAATTATATAACACAGTGTTGAACAACCCATGAATCAATGAAGAAAGGAAAAGGAATTAAAAAATGTCTTTGGACAAACGAAATGAAAATACAGCATCAAAATTTATGGGATGTTGCAACAGCAAGACTGAGGGGGGCATATGGTGAAGCTCCATCTCTATTACAAATACTAAAAATGAGTTGGGCGTAGTGGTGGGTGCCTGTAATCTCAGCTACTCGGGAGGCTGAGGCAGGAGAATCACTTGAACCTAGGAGGCAGAGGTTGCAGTGAGCCAAGATCACACTACTGCACTCCAGCCCAGGCCACAAAGTGAGACTGTCTCCAGAAAAAAAAAAAAAAAAAAAAAGGAGAAATTATTACTAATAAACAATCTAGTTTTTTTCGAGTAACAAAAAGAATAATAAACTATAATAATAAAAATAATAGCAAAAAATAACATAATAAAGCCCATATATGAAAAGTCCACAGCTAGCATTATACTCAATAATAAAAAAAACTGGAAACATTTCCTCTAAGATGAGGAACACAGCAAAAATACCCACCTTCACCATTTCTATAAAAGATAATACTAAATTCCTACTCAGAGCAAGAAAAAAGCAATGAAAGGCTAAATCAGAGAGGAAGTAAAAGTATCTTTGTTTGCAAATGACATAATCTTATATGTAGAAAACCCTAAAGGTTCCACAAAAAAAAGTTAGAACTAATTTAAAAAATTGACAGAGTTGCAGTATACAAAATCAACATCCGAAATTAGCTTCATTTATATACATTAAAATAATCCAAAAAAGAAATTAGGAAAATGATTCCATTTCCACTAGAATATAAACAAAACAAAATACTTAGGAATAAATGCAACTAGAAGATAAAAGACATACACTGAAAACTCTAAAACATTGATGAAAGGAATTTAAGAAGATGCATATAAATGGAAAAATATCTCATGTTCATGGATTAGAAGAATTAATATTACTTAGTATACTATATAGTAATATAGTAAACAATATTACTTAATATTAGAAGACTTAATATTACTCAAATGTCCACGTTTTCAAAATGCTCTACAAATTCAGTACAATCTCTACCAAAATCCCAATGACATTTATTGCAGATATAGAAAGAAACTCTTAAAATTTATATGAAATCACAAAGCACCCTGAATAGCTAAACCACTTGGAAAAAAAAGAACAAAGCTGAATGCCTTATACTTCCTGACTTTAAAACATTACAAAGCTACAATAATCAAAACAGTGTGAGACTGGCATAAAGAAAGACACATAGGCACATAAACCTTTGCATCTGTAATATAATGATCTTTAACAAGAGTGCCAAAACAGCACATTGTGGAAAGAATTGTCTCTTCAACAAATAATGGTGCGAAAACTGGATATCCAGTCAATAGAGTAAGAAGACAACTTATAGAATGTGAGTAAATATTTGCAAACTACATATCTGATGAGTTAATTTTAAAAATATATGTTACTCATAATATTCAGTTAAAAATGAGTAACATACTTTTTTTTTTTAGATAGAGAAAAGGAGAAAGAAAGAAACAGCAAAAGAAAGGAAAAAAAGAATGAAAAAGAAAGAGGAAGAGAAAGAGGGAGAGAGAACGGGATTCTTGTTTTATTGCCCAGGCTAGAATACAGTCTAAAAATGGGTATTAAAAACCTCTTTTATCCCAGTATTTGTGTTTAACAATGGAGACAGGAAGGAATAGGGGATGAAAATAACAAATAAGCAGCCAACCAATATTTTATTTCAACCTGTGAAATGCTATGCAATTGTTGGGGAGTGATTTACTTCCAGTTATGTGGTCACTTTTAAAATAGGTATAATGTGATACTGAGAAAAATGTATGTTTTGTGGATTTGTGGGAGGAGAGTTCTGTAAATATTTGTTAAGTCTAGTTGTTCCAGGTCTGAGTTCT
>CAUYQU010016699.1:0-26779 GCA_963574635.1 Cheracebus regulus | reverse complement strand
AGAATATCTTTGTGGTGTTCTCTGTATTTCCTGAACTTGAATGTTGGCCTGCCTTGCTAGGTTGGGGAAGTTTTCCTGGATAATATCCTGAAGAGTATTTTCCAGCTTGGATTCATTCTCTTCATCACATTCAGGTACACCTATCCAATGTAGATTAGGTCTTTTCACATAGTCTCATATCTCTTGGAGACTTTGTTCATTCCTTTTTACCCTTTTTTCTCCAATCTTGCCTTCTTGTTTTATTTCATTGATTTGATCTTCGACCTCTGATATCCTTTCTTCTCCTTGGTCAATTCAGCTGTTGAAACTTGTGCATGCTTCGCGAAGTTCTCGTGTTGTGTTTTTCAGTTCCATCAGTTCACTTATATTCTTCTCTAAGTTGTCCATTCTGTTAGCATTTCGTTAAATCTTCTGTCAAGGTTCTTAGTTTCTTTGCATTGGGTTAGAACATGTTCTTTTAGCTCACAGAAGTTTATTATTATCCACCTTCTGAAGCCCAATTCTGACAGATCATCATACTCATTCTCGGTCAGGCCTTGTTCCCTTGCTAATGAGGAGCTGCGATCCCCTGTAGGAGAGGCATTCTGATTTCAGGTGTTCTCAGCCTTTTTGCACTGGTTTCTTGCCATTTTTGTGGATTTATCCACCTGTCGTCTTTGTAATTGCCGACTTTCAGATTGGGTCTCTGAGTGGACGTCCAGCTTGTTGGTGATGAAGTTTTTTCTGTTTCTTAGTTTTCCTTCGGTGGGCACCCCTTCCCCACAGAGCTGGGCCTTCCCGGGTTCAGCTGTGCTTGCTCTCAGTCCGCAGCACTTCCAATTGCTGTTCTCCTTGTGAGTATGGGACCAGCGGAGCCCGACTAAAAGGGCACCCAGTCCCGTATACTCTGCACCGAGAAGCGCCGTGCCGGGGCACTGGCAAAATGGCCGCGCCTGCCAAAAGAGTCACGCTGGCGACTCGTGTGGCTCCTTCGCTGGGAATCTCCCAGTTTGTGGGCATCAAAAATTCGTCTGAAATTGCAGCGTCCACTAGCTCTCTACGCTTTCACTGGGAGCTACAATCCCGAGCAGCTGCTATGTGGCCATCTTGGATCTCTCCTGGATGTTTGTCTTAAACCAGAGTTTGCCCGTATTTGGGAGTGGTGGGGAGGACATCAATGGTGAGATACTATCCTACCCTCCCAGGATGGCCTCCTTCCAGTTCCTGGGAGTCTGGGATGTGTACATTATCTCTACTCTGTAGTACAGCTGGGCCAGGAATTCGTTCATTTGCCTATTAATACTCTGGAAGAGTGTCTTTTGTTTCATAGCCATCGTGTGGTTGAGTGACATATCTATGCCTTTGCCTGATGCTGAGCCTCCATGGGAAACCTCAGGTACTCTTGCTGAACTCTGATGAAAAGACAAGTGCCACAAACTATTTAATTTTTAGATTGTACCTGTCATTCACTTTACCTTTCCAAGACCTCACGGTGATAAGAAGCTCACCTAACATCTGTCATTCCAAAGATCCTCAACAAGGCTAGTTCATTCTGTCACCTTAAGAAAATGGCAGAAACTGCACTGTAGCAAGCAATAACAATATAGACACACAGTGCCCTGCAATGAGCATAGAGATTACTGAGAATATGTTTAGAAAGATTATAAGGAATATAATGACTAGTTAAGCAAAGAAAACAAAAGTGCACAAAACAGGGGCTTAAAGGGCAAACTGTAGGTATATCTAAAACTGGCAAACTCAAAGGCAACGACAAGAGAACTAAAATAAATTTAGGTTGAACAAATTTAGACTGTAGAGGCACTTACTTCCTGACTAATGTCAAAAACCGATTGCCCTTTTCCAGGAGTGGGGGAAAAAAAAGCCCTTCACCCTTCGCTAGCATTGCACTCTCTAATGGGTGACATCTGTTAATGGTTGGAGCTGGTTACAAGTTTTTAGTAAAGAACAAGCAAGAATTCTCTTCTGGCAACCCAGGGAGGGACTTTCTCACTAGACAAGACTTATGTAAGAATGGGAGGAAAGTGCACTTTTCTTAGAGACCTGTGCTGGTTGAAGGGAAAGTGGACACCATCAGCCTTGAAGCTCAGGGCCTGGCCAGGAATGCTGCCTGCTTAGGTAGAATTGGGAACAGATGGGGTCTTTGGATGAGCTGGGAGTCCACCCAACCTGTGGAAGCTCTGCAAGGGGCTCCGCCTAGTCTGACAGTAGAACAAGAACAGGACAGCATGGAGAAATCACTTCTGAGCCAGAGAGAAGGGCTTGGGTTAGAGAAGGACTAACTGCTCCAGAGCATTTGCCATCCATATACTCACTTAGCAACTCAACTCTGTTTTATTATTTAATATCTATTTATAGTTGGCATCTCCCCAACTAGATGATCCTATTCTTGAGGGAAAGTGTTTTATGTTAAGCCTTTAATCTCTATGATAAACTATAGGTACCATTACTGGCTCTATTTTGCACAGGAAGAAACTGAGGAATAGAGAGAGATGGGTGAGCAACTGATCGGGACCAGCCAAGGCACAGCCCCTTGCATTTGTATTGAACAAAAGTAAATCAATAAGTAACAATTTGTACATTTCCAAAAATATCCTTTTCAACTTTTTCTCAAGCAAGTTTAAGATGCCTTTGGAATTCATGGTTAAAGTATTGGAAGCAAGCTATTTGAAGGGAGCAACTCAAATTGAGTGCATTGAGATGGCAAAACAACCAAAGGGTGATCCTTAATTAGTTTATATGACTGTAAAATGCAAAACAGTAAAGCCTGTTATCTAAAGGAAAAGATAAAAGGCAAAGGCAGAGTCAAAGAAAGCAGATTTCAGCAGTCATAGATTTCTCTCTCTGGAAAGCACAGCTGTTTTTTGTATCTGCCAACCAACTGGAACCCCTCAAATGACTTTTGTTGAAAGCCTACAGGTCCTGGCAGGGCATACAAGAACTTGAGAACACATAGATTCTCTCTTTCAGGACCTTACATTTTAAAAGGGTTCACCATGAGAACTCAAGGGAAAATCGATCTGGCGAAGGGGGAAAGACAAGCTTTAGAGCATGCTTTCACAGGCCCTAACATTTCATTCAGGGAGCACAGCCCCTAGCCAGTCTGTTTAACAGGGAAAATAGGGCACTGACAAGGCAATATATACTGAAAGGCTACTATCAATTTTAGCATTTATGGGTGGCATCAGCACAATGGTAATTGCTATAGTTTGAACATTTGTCCCCACCCAAACACATGTTGAAATTTAATTGCAATTGTAACAGTATTAAGAGGTGGCTCCTTTAAGAGGGGATTAGGCCATGAGAGCTCTGCCCTCATGGATGAATGAATGCCATTGTCATGGGAGTGGGTTCCTTATGAAAGGAGAAGTTCAGCTCTATTTGGCACATCTTCCTCTTTCTTTCTCTCTCTTTCCCTCCCTCACTGACTCTCTCTCTTTGCTCTTTCACCATGGATAATGCAGCAAGAAGGCCCTTACCAGATGCCAGCCCCTCAATATTGGACTTTTCAGCCCCTAGAACTGAAAGCCAATAAATATCTATTCATTATAAATCACCCGATCTATGGTATTTCTTTTGTGGCTGCATGAAACAGACTAAATACCACAGAATATCACCTAATCAGTCAATAAGCATTTGGTAGGACCCACTGGGCTCATTGTTAGTTACAGATTTTCCAGTGCAGTAGAGCTATTCCTACAGTCTTGCAACGCAAAGGATCTTATTCCTCTACAGAATCCAAATTCGAGTTTCATGCTGACTCAAGTCAGAATCAGGTAGACGGCCAGCTGGGCTAACAAGTCATCTGACGAGCTCTTATCCAATCAACACATTGCCTCCTTTCTTGCCTTGCCATCTCTGAGGCAAGAGGGGCAGACCTGGAACTGGCTGCCAGGTGCCCCCACTGCCAGCCCCTACCCTTTCGTGACATTTTCCTCATTTCCGCCTTTAACTGACTCCCTCAATGCTTCTACCCACAGTTCTATCCACTGCTGACCCTAGTGTTCACACTCATACTAATCAAGACCACCCTTGAAATTTCATTTTTACTAGATTTTACGTCTGCTGTGACACCAGGGTACAGACATATCATCCTCAGAAGCCCTGTGAATAGTTGCTACAAAGTGGGCTGGCTGAGATGAAAGGAAAAATGGAGTTAGCATTTACCGAAACTGGTCAGGCTGAAGTGGAAATCCCCAAAGAGATAGATGCAAAACACTTTACTGTTTCTAGAAGGGATGAAGAGATCTGTGGAACCAAAGTGGGGGTAGGGAGCAGGAATGTGGTGCAAAGTTGGCTATGTGGTGAGAGGAAAATTAGCTGAAGACTATATCTCTTTAGAGGAAAAATTAAATTTTTCAAACATGCAGAATAGTGAAGGACATAATCTAATAGTGCCCAGATTAAATAAATGTTAGCATTATGCCTTTTTGCTCTCTTTTGTTTTAAGAAATAAGATGTTACAGATCTAACTGAAGGTCCCTTGTAATCCTTCTGATCTCATTCCCCCCACCACCCCCTGAAAAGTGAAGATCCCTTTCAAATAAAATGAGAGCTACTGAGTCATCACATTGGGATTATTTTTTATAGACTTTCATTGGTTTTTGCTTCACATCAAATATTAAAAGGCTTTGTTAAACAACTACCAATTGGTTTTTTTTTTTAAGTGTTTAAAATAAGGCAAATTCTATTTCTTAAATACCACACTGGGCTCAAATGAACCAAACCTGGTTTATGTAACACTTCTTAGAAAAGGTGACTCATTTTATAGCCGAAAAGAAATGGAGCTTTAGTGTGTCTTCTCCTAAATATCCCCCATTATGCCCCAGAAAAGAATCTGCTCCTCTGGGACCCATTTCTGAAATTTACCACTTTCAACACACACTTCACCTGTGGCCTGTGTCACTTCTGTAGCTAACCAGGATCTTGTCCCACAAACATTTCTCAGTGTATATAATACAAGTCAGCAGGGGTTGGTCTAAGCACTTTGTGTATATTAATTCATTGAATCCTCACAACAATCTAATGAGGTGGATACAGTTACTATACCCATTTTTACAGATGAGAAAACTCATCTGCAGAACTTACTGGTCATTGTATTTTTGTGAAGGAATCGTGTGGCTGCCAAGAGTTCCTATGTGCAGAGTAAACTGTAGCCCTTTCTATTTTATGTTATTACACTATGTTAATTACTGGGTCTTTAATAGCCTAAGGCTTTAAATCACCCAGGCATTGTGTTAATACTTAGCTGTATTGTAGCTACTTTGAAGAAAGTACTTTGTACTTTCTTCAAATACAGAGTTTTCATTTCTTCATAGAGAACACACTAGCAAATGAATGTCTCATGAGGTCTAGATCACCCATTTTTCACAAAGGGTTATGTTAGCCACCCATCTTTTTGAGCCAAAGAAGGGGCGGGGGCTCTAGCGAGGGTACTTACCCACTGGGACTCAGCAGCAGGACACAGGTCGTATGAATGCACGGGGAGTGGGAAGGGTGGCGTCCCTTCAGCCATGGCGCCTCTCTGTCCTCTCCCTTTCATTCTAACTCTGGCCATCCTTCCCTTCCCAACTGGCCTGGCCAACCCATAATCATTCTTCAAGGGTCAGATTAACCCCACATCTCCAGGGAAGACCTCCTGGACAACTGCAGCCCACATTGGTTCTGCATCACATTGGCCCTAATGCTGTGTAATTATTTCATTTCCTTCTTTCTTTTTTTTTTTTTTCTGAGATGGGGTTGTACTCTGTCACTCAGGCTGGAGTGCAGTGGTACAATCATAGCTCACTACAGCCTTGACCTCCCAGGCTTAAGCAATCCTCCCGCCTCAGCCTCCCAAGTAGCTGGGACTACATGTGTGACACCATACCAAGCTAATTATTTATTTATTGATTGATTGATTGTAAAGACCCTGTGGTCTTTCTATGTTGCCCCAGCTGGTCTCAAACTCCTGGACTGAAGTGATCCTCCCACCTCAACCTCCCAAATTGTTGAGATTATAGGCATGAGCCACTGTGCCTGGCCCTTCTTTCTTCTTTTCTCCCTTTCTTCCCTTCCTTCCTTTTTTTCCTTCTTTCCTTCTTTTTTTTCCCTCTCTTCCTATCTTTCCTTCTTTCTTTTTTTTCCCTTTCTTTCAATGATTGGCCAATGAACGCTTAAAGGTCAGGGATAATATCTTATACTTATGTATACCTAATGGCAACCACTACAAAATTCACTGGGGTGCTGGTTATTTCCTTTTTTAAGGCTGTGGAGGGGAGCATGTGGAAGGGACTGGATGCAGAAAAAGAGGTAATCATCATGGTGCCCTACCCAACCCACCCAGAGGAGGAAGATGGTGTTGCTTTGGAATTGTATGGCTACTCAGCATTCTTCTAGCCATGGGAGGGACAATACTCCTTCCTTCTACTCCAGGCAAGAAATAATATGGACATGTAAGGGATCTTCAGATGCCTTCTTGTGCTGGTTTACAGGCAGCTCACCAGGACCTGCCATTAGATGCTATCTGATAATAGGAATTAAACACAAGACGAAGGTAGCAGAGTCAGGGAGTTAATAACATGGACTCTGGAGCCAGGTTTACTAAAATCAAATCCCAGCTCTACCCCTTACTCGCTGGGTGACCTTGAGCAAGCTGCATAACCTCTATTTGCCTCTGTTTCTTAATCTGGAAGCCCAGGGTAACTATGATCGCACCTATCCCATAAAGTTGTTGTGAACTTTGAATGTGTTGGTATTCACAAAGCACTTAGAACTGTACCTCATACAAAGTGGGACTTTATAAGTGTTTGCTGTTATTATTCATGTCCCCCTTCTTCTAGAGTTTTATTTTTTACTAAAATAGAGCTTTCATTCAGACTGCTTATCTTATAGCTTTGCACGCCTAGGTCTCCTAGTGTACATGAATGATTTTTGCAAAAGCCATTGGCAGAAAAGTCTTTCAGCCTGGTATAGTGGAAGATCCGGTAGACCTGAGTTCAAATACCAGTGTTATTCCCCAGCACTGCTGGGTCTCAATCTCGATAGTCTCAATTCCTTTATCTGTTAAATGAGACTAATAATACTTTCTTCGTATTATTGTTGAAACAATTAGAAATAATGCTGGATATAATCACTTGTTGGCACACAGTAGGCACTCAATTAATGTAGCAACTTTCACCATCTCTGTCATCATCATAAATTGAGTTTCTCTCAGGTCTCATAAAGTACTTAGCATACAGCTAGAACTTATTTATAAAAGATAATTATTACTCACAAGCTTGAGGTTTGTAAGGTCTTCTACAAAAGAATTCATGGCTTTCTCATACAAGCTGACATGAACTTTGTAAACATATTATCATGCAATTCTAATGCTTCCTACCTATTAACAATAATATGCTGGAGAAATCTGAAATCAATGTTTGTATTGTTTATATTTAAAACAAATCTCCAGACTTCACTATAATCTACACATTGAAACATGCATTTAAAACTATTTTCACGTGACCAGACACAGTGGCTCATGCCTGTAAGCCCAGCACTTTGGGAGGCCGAGGCAGGCGGATCACCTGAGGTCAGGAGTTTAAGACCAACATGGCCAACATGGCCAAACCCCATCTCTACTAACTATACAAAAATTAGCCAGGCATGGTGGTGGGCACCTGTAATCCCAGCTACTAGGTAAGCCAAGGCAGGAGAATTGCTTGAACCCAGGAGGTGGACGTTACAGTGAACTGAGATTGCGCCACTACACTCCAGCCTGGGCAATAAAGCAAGACTCCATTTCAGTAAAAAATAAAACTCTTTTCAACAAAGAAAGGCTTGGCTTGAGTATTATACTAAAAATGGTTACTCTATTATAGGCAGTCGCAGGCATCACTATTTTAGAAAAGAAACCAAACTCCAAAAGAATACAGCAAGAGCTTGCTCAAGATGTACATTGCCTAAAGAAAACATTGTGATGAAAAAGCAATTACTCAAACTCTTTTTGAAGTTACAAGGGATTTGTTCCTTTGAAATCATTTTCAGAGTTTAAAAAAGTTCTTAGAAAAAAAAATAATATGTTTAGCCTTATTCAGAAGACTCTTAATAGAATCATTGCATGTTACAGCTGTAAGAAATCATCCTAAAGATAATTTTAGGATAGTTGCCCCACTTCACAGATTAGGAACTCAGGCCCAGAGAGGTGATAAAAGTAGCATAGAATCAGTCCTTCATCACCTCTTTCACTGCTCCTCCCTTCTCTGGACCTGAGTTCTCACATTGGCCCTAATCTCAAAAGCTACTGCATTTCTTCTCTGACTTAAAATTTAAATAAATATGTCAATTGATGTACATCCATCAATAGAAAAGAATTTACACCTCGGTAAAGGAGGTGTGAGAGATTATCAAGGTGTGAGATTAGCGAGAAAAACATGAAAGAGCAGGAAGGTTGAGAACCTTTTAAACATAATTTTGTTTTATCTGTGTCTTAGACTACTTCATTTAAAAAAAAATTTATTTAAAAACTATTAAGTCAAAAACACATTTTTTGATGAAGACTAAAAAGCTTTGACTACTCAAACATATGAACTCATCAAAAAAGCATACACTGAGTATTCGAGTCAGGTGGATTATAAGAAGAGCACCCAGAGCCATGAATTGTATTAGTCAACCTGGTATCTATGGTCATAATGTATGTTTACGGAAAGCCCCTTCAATCACAGTGACTAAAATAGAGTAAAGCCTTCACAGATGTTGGGGTACAAATTCTATTCTCTGTTCTAGCCCTCCCAATGCTTTGAGCACTTGGCCTCCCAGAGGAAACCAGCCAGTACCAGTGTGGACAGTTCAAAAATGGCTTCCAACAGGTGATTCCACAGTCTCTTTTCAATTCCACTTTTCTGAACGTTGTAAAGGGCTATCAGATACCAGGATTAGACATACAATGCAGAGGCAAAGACAATTTTTTTTTCTCCATTGTCCTGATATGACTTTCTTCCCTGGATCTTTCACCCTGTATGTGGAAGCCACCCATCTGGACTATGTGAAAATTGTTTGGGGAGGGGTGTTGCCAAGGCTGAAGTTCTTTCATAGGGTGGAGTGAGTAACCTGCTAAGATTCTTACCATATTCTTGCTCTTGCAGAGCCTCCTAAGTCTCCTGGGAATAGAGAGGGAACGTGGAGGTCACCCTGCCAAGCCAGACCAGCTCCCTTTGTGTATTACACTCATTATTATTTTCTAAGTACCTAAGTGGGAGTTATTTTGAAGTCTTCATTCTTTTTTTTTTTTCCTATTACTCAAATTCTTTGTTATTTCACTGATCATTAGCACTTCTACTAGAGAACACAGGAAAGGAAATGAAACTCGCCTATGATAATATAATACCAAGAAAAAAATTTGTTTCAGTCCATACTGTGAGAGTCTTAGAATAAAGTGACTTTAGAGATTATCACTTTGTAGTGGTTACAATGACTTAAGATGTGACTTTGGCTGAAAGAAAGCAAAAACCTGACTCTGTTTAAGAGCTAGAGACATGGAATTATTTCATGTAATAAGAAGGCCATGGGCAAGCAATTCTGAGATTGGTGCAATGGCCCAGCAATGGTGGTCAAGGGCCCAGGATCTTGCTGTCTCAAGGCTCTGCCATCCTCAGAGAGTTGACTTTTCATCCTCCCATGTGTTTACGCAAGATAAGGTGTCATCTCAATTCCAAGCATCTTTCCCCCACAATTGCTTTCAAGGCAGGAAGGTGAAGGCAGGGAACAGGCTGTCTTACCATGTCTCTACCACTTTATTTAGGAAAATAACTCTTCCCAGAAGCCCTCCAGCAAACAGCCCCTTGGGTCACATGAGCCGCCTAACTGCAAGAGAGGCTGAGAGAAGTCATATGTCATTTACCAGCCTCTATTCTCTACTGAGAAGTAGACAGGAAAAGAGTGGTTGAAATGACTATAGAGTTAATCAAAAGTATCTGCCGCAGTGGAAAACTGTCTTATTTGACAACAAAGAAAATTGTGGCCAAGAGAATTTTTAAAACTCACATTTCACATTTGTTGGGCACCTACTGTTTGCTGAATCCAAAAATTACTTGGTGACAAAACCAAAGCTAAAAGCAGGGTGGCCCTGACCCCCATCCCTATGCACGTGTGTTTGGCCACACTGCGGTCTATCCAGGAATAGAAGAGAGAAGGATACACACTGATTTTTTGCATTAGACAGATTAAATGACTTTAAAAAGGAGACTGAGAATTGTTTGATTCTTCTTGAGTAATAGAGACATAAACAACTTTCTATTAGATATAGCATTGAGTTAAAAGGTGCACCAGGAAGGAAATTTTGAAACTTCTGGCTATAGTAAGATTTGGGAGAATAATTTATTCCATAGCCAGTATCTGTAAGGAACCAAGATTCTATCATCCAAAAGACTAAAAGATAAAAATATAAAAGCACTCCACTCTTGGAACCTTTTTTATCATCCCTGATTCCATAATGAAGAACTGAAACTAAACAAGGTTCAATGACTCACATTAAGTCTCAAGGAGACTCGATGACATGGCGCAGGTCAGTGATTAATGAAATTTTCATGTGATCTCAGACAGTAGAGCTTAAGCCATACATTTAAGCAGAGTGTATGTTATATGTTTCTGAAGCATGTCAGCTCTGTCTAATTCCCTAGACAACTCAGGCAAAGGCCAAGATACTAGCATGAATTACCCTTGGATTTCATCTGAAGTTGAGACTATGACCTAGGTAACTGTAGCTATGGTCTATTCATTATTGTCCTACAAATAACTTTATACGGAAACTTCTGATGACCATGGTAAATTGTTTAATTTGTAGCTTACATGTGGAAATGAGAGTTTTAAAATTATACTCTACTATGAATATTAGCAACCACAAGTTACCAACACATCTTTGGCCTGAGAAAATGGTCACAAGAAGCCTGTATGTTGAGGGCTTTGATGCAGATCCTCCCTCAGATACCCAAGGGAGGAGCGGTGATGGTGTCACCAGGCTGGGGCAGAGCACATGAGTTGATCTTCCCAGATCCCATACAGCTCCCAATTGCCTTGTATGACTACAAGGAACTTTATTTCCTATAGCATTGAGAAGTGGCCTTCTACTGTAGGAGAAGCTTGAGCAGGGCCCGGAAGGATGGGAAGTTTCATTCTCTTCACCCTATTCCCTGAGACATTGTTCTGATCTAACAAAGCCCAGTCCTTTGGAGAAACACAGAGCCCTTTTGTTCTATGCAGGATAATCCGCATTCGATTCAGCAGGGAGACCCAGTTTTACTAATTACGTCACTACGCAATACTGCGCTGTGAAGAAGCCCCAGCCAAATATGAATGTTTAGCTATGTTCTTACCCTATTGTATGCAAATGTTTTTTATTTCTGAATTCAGATTATCTACATGACTATTCTAGAGAGATACAGAATGCTAGAGACACAAGGGGCTCTAGAAATGACCTACTTAGACTCCATCCTTTGACAGAACAAAAAAGACACTCTAACAGTGTTAAGAAAGCAGCCAAGCCAGAACCATAATCCAGAGCTCCTAATTTATTTGATTCTCTTTTGTAATGCAGAGATAAAGTGCTGCCTTCTGCATGGATCGATCCATGACCACCTAAAGTGGAAGGCATGTTCCTTCCTGGAATGTACCTTTCTGTGAAGACACAGTTTTACAAAAACCAATTGGCAAAACTGAAATCACGCACCTCAGGTACATTGTGGTCTTTTGTGGGCTTACTAGGAAACCTATTACTTACTATTTCTACGTAAAAAAAAAAAAAATGTGCTTAGGGTTCCAAACAACCAACTTGCACATGCAATTTCAGAATAAAGGCATTTCATAAATAGCCTGAGTCTATGACCCCATAGCATAGTTCTTGGAAATTCTTGCATTGTTTCCATGGTCACAGATACCCCGTGACTGTGAGATGGCTGCAATGGTTGGTAGGAAATTCCCAGCGTCTTCGCTGGGGTCTCTCCTGCCTAGGCCCTTCCTTCCCGTATCAGAATGGCTGCACTCCCAGCAGCTGAAACAGCAAGTCCTTGCTGAAGATGATCTGTGGCACATCAGCATGTCTACTGCAGAGACTCACTGAGGTAGACGCTGCCGATGTAGTGGACACAGGCATGTGCCACCCAGATTCTCTGTCAAGGAGGGGCTTGCTGCCCAGCTGCAAGGAGTGTGGCCAACAGATGGCCTCCAGCTGTCAGCTCCTTCAGTGTCGGCCTCATCTAGAAAGAGCCACTTTGCCCAAGATTGTGCCTTCCTGGCATGGTCTGCATCTAGTCACAGAGTGAGGCAGTGGGATAAAGGTCCAGACAGTTTCGTTCAACATGGGAAACACAGACAGACAGTACTCTCTCCAGAGCTCCCCGGCAGGTTGGCTAAGCTTTCAATGGTCCTGCATTGTGATTCAGCTTTTTCTTCTGCCCAATCCTGTTCCCTCCCACTTCTTTTGACAGGTTTTGGTTTGTTTGTAATAGACTGCTTTAAGAATAGTTTCTGATATACAGAAAAACAGAAAGGATAGCACAGAGTTTCCATTTACCCTCATCCAGTTTTCCCTATTAGTAACACCTCACATTAGTATAATACATTTGTTACAATTAATGAAGCAATACTGACACATTACTATTAACTAGAGTTGGTAGTTATTTAGATCTCCTTAGTGTTTACTAAATGTCCTTTGATGGTTCCAGGATCACATCCAGGATATCACATTACATTTTATTGCTATGTGTCTGTAAGCTTCTCCCCTTTTACAGGTTTCAATCCAAATAAATACCTTGGATTCCAAATTTCATCTATGAATTTGCTTCCGGAGAACCCAACCCACATCAACTGATTAGCTACCCAACAGCCATTCTCCCTTCTTGCTAACAACATCCAATTTCTGATGGACAGCAATGAGCCCAGCCCCAGGACATGAATCACGATGGGTCTAAAGCAATAAATAGGTCCATTGCAATCTTGTTTGCTAGTGACTGACCCAGGGTGAACATCCACTCCTGACAGACACCAGGGGACATCTGCCAGGGTCTTTCTAAGAAGATTTTCCTTCTTAATTTTTTTAAGAAAATTATCATAAGTCTTCAAGGAGAAAGTTTGTCCCACCTCTTTCTCCATCTGCTTTAGTCACTGCCATGTCATGCCTGAAACTAACATCAGGCATTAAAGCAAAGCAGGATAAGCAAAGCCTCCTGGGTCTTTCATGACATCATTGAGCTACCAAACCAACACTGTAGCTGGAATTCTTAAGTAAACAATTGTGTTTAAGACACTGACAGGTCAATTTGCTGCAAGCATTTCCAACATGCACTCACAGGCTAGCATAAGAAAAGGGTTTACTGTAAGGATTCACGTGGCTGAAAGGAAGTTAGAATCTCATAAAATTTTAAGAACAGTGTCAGACCTCACAGATAGTAGTTCTGAACAGTAGTTCTAAATCCAGGGCAGCTATAAAGATCCTCATTAACAGTTTTAAATATCCTGACTCCAGTGCTCAACTCTTTCTAATCTCTTATCTGCCTCATAGCCTCTGCTTCCTCATAAATGTGACTCCCTTAAGATATCTCAAGTCTCTCTTAATCTAATAAGCATTTAGTTCTAGCTCGCACTAGAAATTCTCGATATGTCCCTGTTGAAATCCCTCAGAAGAAGACTATAGTTGACCCAGCTCATCTTTTTCTGACAGGCCATACCACAGGACACTGGTCAGCCTATAGCTTGTCTGTTTTTGACACAAATATCCTGTCTTAGTCCACTCAGCTATGCTTGGAGGAACAAGGTCACATGGATAAAACCTGGCCATACAGAACTGCCCCTTCAACAAGACTGTATTATGGGACCAAGGCTTGGTCTGGCATAGGGACACTCGGAGTCTAGCACAACACAGTCAGGAGCAGAAGGTGGAGCTATTAATGCCTTGCACTTTTATCCTCATTTCTACCCCCTCCCTCACCAGATTAATATTTTTTGTCCATTTTGATTTTTATTACTGGCAACATTTATGTCTCACACAAATAAAAGATGTCTCCAAATGCATCTCTAGTTACTACTAGTAGGAAAGAAGAAGAGAAAGATGGGGGGCGGAGAGAGAGAGAGAGAGAGAGAGAGAGAGAGAAAAGGAAGCAGAAGAAGGAGGAGGAGGAGAAAAAAGAAGAAGGGAAAGAAAGATAGAGAAAAAAAGAGGGAGGAAGGAATAAGGAGAAAGAAAGAAAAGAAAGAACAGGGAAGCAAGAAAAACAGAGCGAGAGAGTATTGTATTTGACAGGCACAAACAGGTGTTGATGGCACTTTAGCCAGAGAGGAAGACAGAAAGCAAAGCCATGGAGGACTGAGGTCCAAGCCAGCTCCCAACTCAGCCCAGAACCAATGGGAAACAGAGAAGGTTTCATGGAAGATGGAGGTTTTAATGAATGACATAACCTAGACTAATCCCGCAGGCTCCTGAGTGCAGTCTTGCTCTATGGAAAGCATTTCATGGACTCAGCCATACCCTGGCTCATACCATTTTTCCCACAGGAGTGCCATCTCCCTTCCCCTGACATCAGAGCTATGATACATTTTTACTGCATATATCAACAGAGAGGCTTAAATCAATTCCATTTTCAAAACAGCAGAAGTACCCAATTTATCCCTGGGAATAAGACAAGCAATGAGAAAACCCAGCCCAACATAGCTAAAAGCACAGTGCAACTATGAAAATGGGATTTTACTCCATGACTACCAGAAGTTTCTTGCAAGCATTTGCTTCGCAGAAACCTTGGCTTTTATTCCTCTCTTGATTTTTTAAGCTGGTCTTTGAACACTACTCAGTAGGTAGTTGGCCCTTTTGATGTTTGGCACTTGCATAAAAAGGATGAGCTATTTAATTTTCTGCAAAGGCAACCAAGCCTGTTCTGTATGTAAAGAGGCAAGCAGTTCAGGCGTATGTGACCATGTGGAGTGAAAGCTTTTCTTCTTTGAAGGTTCAAAGGTAACATGTCAACTGAATTCCAAGGAATTGTGCATTGGACCCTAAAATGTGGAAACTAAGTTAGGCAACTTGAAGTGCAGGGTTAAAGCAATTATTAGGAAAATTGAGAGAACCGAAGGACTGTTCTTGGTGGAAAACTTTTTTTTCTTCTTTGTTTCCAATTATCTAACTTGGCTATCTTCTTACCAAATAGAATGTTGGCAATCTAGTGGAAAATCCAAAAGAAACTTAAATTGGCTACGACCACAAAAGCAAAACAAATTAGAAGTCTGGTTTGATTATGCAGATGGGTTAGAATACAGGCTGGTGAGAAAGGTCATTTAGCGTGAATGGTCCAGATTGATCACTTGTGCGGAGCTGAGTTAATGTGTGCTGATAGGTGTTTTCAAATTACGTATAGACAAGGTCTGAGAGGCAGTGAACAACACTCAACAAATTTGCTGAATGTCTGTATTTGCTAGGCTGTGTGCTAAAGGCTATAAGTACAGAAATGAAAAAAAGGCAGACATCTTCCAAAACTACTCTATAAAATGAACCTAAGAAGGATAAACTAAAAATAAATTAAATATTCAAAAGGTTATGAGTTTTGACGATGATGAAGTATTTTGAGTTTCATGGACGTTCAACCCCCACCTCCCACCCCATGAACCAGCCTACTTGAACCCAATCCAGTCACCTTCAATGGAATTGAAGATCATCTACAATTTGATCTCAAAAAGTACTTTTCCACCCTACCCCCAACCAAACGTATCCAGTTCCACACCATGCACTCTAGGGTCAACTCAACTGTTTTCTAACATACTGTCACTCTGTGGATTCAGTCAAGCCATTCTCTCCACATGAAATAACCTCCCTTCCTTCATTTCTCATAACCCCCCATTCTTCCTACCACCAGTTCTTCTCTGTCCTACCGTATTTGACTGTTGATGCCCACTTTTTAAAGCCTAATTAAATGCAAAAGCCTCTGTGAAGAACATCAGTGATTCTTCTTCGTCTACAATTACCACACACTCTCTGGGCTCCTATCACATTTTGTTTATAGCTCCTGCTGGGAGCACATTATTTTTACCTTGTCTCTGTAGTCATCTACATATCTCCATCTCCTATTAGTTTGTTATTCTGAAGAGAGTCGTGATCTTATTCATTTCATTAATCATGCTAGATTTGCACAGAGGAGATATTCAACACATTCGTTACTGTGTTGAACTGAGTTGAAGAAGGACAAAGCAAGATGCATGACTGTGTTCTCCTTATGTCAGCAGAGCCAACGGTCAAGCCTAAATAGCCTACAAAAAGTAGTCTGTGAGGTTTCTTTGTATCTTTCGTTATTTTCTATATCAACACATTGCTTTGACCAGGGGTTTCCCCTCCAGACTTCTGTAATTCTTGATATTTTTTGTTTTAAAAATTTATTTTTGGTTTGAGGCACTCTTCCTTTGGGCATCTATCTGTACTAAGAAGTTGGGCCACTTCAGGAAAGCATGGACCAGTATATGGCTGACAGAACTTTCTTATCATCAGAACATGCCCACATCCAGACTTTTCAAGGAAATGTACATTTTGCAGGCATGTTCACCACACTTTCAGCTAGAGGTTTCTCTTTCTCGGCTTTTACTTTAGATCCAGGAGGTACATGTGCATGTCTGTGACAAAGGTATATCGTGCGATGCTGAAGTCTGGGGTACGATGATCCCATCATGCAGGTAGTGGGCACGGTCCCCAACAGGTGATCTTTCAGCCCTTGCCCTCTCCCCTCCCTCCCTACTCCCTTGTAGTCCCCAGGGTCTATTGTTCCCATTTCTGTGGTCACGAGTTCCCAGTGTTTAGCTCCCACTTACAAGTGAGAACACGCAGTATTTGGTTTTCTGTTTCTGCATTGGTTCATTTAGGATGATGGCCCATCAGCCAGAGGTTTCTTTAATTCAAAGCATGCCAGTCAGTACAAACCCCGAATAAGGAGCTTCCTATTTGCAACCAAAGTTACTTAGATCCCTGGACTAATTTCGGGTAATTCTTCCAAAGACTAAAAGAGGAAAATAAGGTCTTGTGAAGGGATTTTTTTTTTTTTAATCAGAGTCTTGTTCTATTGCCCAGGCTAAAGTGCAGGGCCACAATCTCAGCTCACTGCAACCTCTGCCTCCCAGGTTCAAGCGATTCTTCTGCCTCAACCTCCAGAGTAACTGGGACTACAGGCATGTGCCACCATGCCAGGCTAATTTTTGTATTTTAGTAGAGACACGGTGCTTAACTTCCAACCTCAAGTAATCTGCCTGTCTTGGCCTCCCAACGTGCTGAGATTACAGGCATGAGCCACCTTGCACAGCCAAGAGTGGATTATCTATGGCAACAATTCAAGAAATTCAGAATAGAGAGGTCAAAGGCAATAAGGAAGGTATTCTTTACATGAACCAAGTTGCTTTTGACTTCATGGACTTCTGAGGTTTCAAGGAAAGGATGGGTATCATTACTAATGACAGCCTACAGTCATTCATTCAGTCATTCAACAGACATTTATTGAATGCCTAACACATAGCAGGATTGTTCACAGGACAAGGCAAGGCAGACGTGGTCTCTGTCCTCAGTCTAGTGAGGTGACCAGATCTTAAACTGCATAATCAATTGTGAAAACTCTGACTATGGAAAAACGTATGGTGCTGTGAGAATGAACGATGAGGGTATGCAACCTAGGCTGGAAGTCAAGGAAGGCCTCTCTGTGGAAATGACATTGAAGTTGGGCCCAGAAGAACAAGAGGATGTTTCCCATGTTAGAAAGTAAAGAGAATTGGCCAAGCACAGTGGCTCATGCCTGTAATCCCAGCACTTTGGGAGGCTGAGGTGGGCAGATCATGAGGTCAGGAGATCGAGACCATCCTGGCTAACATGGTGAAACTCCGTTTCTACTAAAAATACACAAAATTAGCCGGGAATAGTGGTGGGTGCCTATTGTCCCAGGTACTTGGGAGGCTGAGGCAGGAGAATCGCTTGAACCTGGGAGGCAGAGGTTGCAGTGAGCCAAGAAAGAGCCACTCCAGCCTTGGCCACAGAGCAAGACTCCATCTCCAAAAAAAAAAAGAAAGAAAGAAAGTAAAGAGAATTTGTTTCAGACAGAGATAACGTGAACATGAACATGAACACAATCAGGCCTGGAAGTCATAACAGGAAGAAAGGAGACAAGAAAATTAGGGTGTGAATTTATATATAGGAACCCAACTCTGACTGTCCCACGAGGCCTCCTTATTATATGTTCTTATAGCACCCGGTTTCTGTCTTCCAGAGTTCATAATTGTGTGTGTGTGTGTGTGTGTGTGTGTGCGCGCGCGTTTGCCCAAAGAGACTATTGATCAGTCTCTACCATCTAACTGTAACACCTCATGGGGGTGGACACATTTTCCATTCCATTCACTATTGCAAACCCAGTGCCTACTTCAGAACCTGGAACATCGTATGCACTGTTCCAGGACACGGCAAGGTTGTTCCATCAATAAATATTTGTGGAATTAAGAAATGACAATATGACAGTTCCTCCATACTGTTTTATCCTATATTGCTACAGGAAAGGAAAAACAACACTGCAAAGTATTGGGTTTAATTCTGGTTCCTGCCTTAACTTTCTATTGATCTTGGATATTTCATTTAACATCTTTAGGACCACATTCCTCCATGACCAAAATTAAAATGTTGAATGTGATTATCTCTGAACTGTTTACCAACTCAAAACTCAAATGTGTTCTATTCCTATGGGTTATACTTTTTGTTTCTTTTCTTGCATTTATATTTCCCACTGTGTCTTGTGTTTATTCCACATCATTTATTATTTGCCTCCTCACAGGAAAACCACAGTACTCCAAGTGCTGCTGCATAACGTTAGAATTTGTAAGTTTATCAAGCCTCCCTCCAAGGAAGCAAATCCTGAAGAACTATCCTTTCTTCTGTGCACACCCGTGGGGGTTATCAAAAGACTAGCAACAAAGCTGATTACTTTACCAAGAGGTTCCCAGCCAAGTAGTCCTTTGACTTGCTTTCATACCTATACACTAAGATGAAGCTAATTAAAAAACTAAATTCAAAAGCACTTCTCATGTATATTTTTGGCTCTTCCAGTGAAACAGATTACTTAAAACTAATTGACCAACAATGAGGTACAATTACCCACTGTACATCTTGCACTGAATCACACACATACACACATACACACACACACACACACACACACACACACACACACACGGTGGATTTCCAGCAAGATGCATTTTTTCCTGAAAAAAATCTTAGAATTATTCTACTTCAATGGTTTATTAATATGTGCTCTTTATAATGCTTGTCTTAAAAATGAATATGGATAACATTTATTTTGGTATCTGAAAAATATCATAATTCATAATTTAAAGTATTACCAGTGGCAAGAGTTAAACATCGCTTATATTTTTTACTCTACTGATTATAACACAGGGAGAAAAGATGTTAAATGCCTAGTTGTTTGCACTAATCTAGATCACAGTAATATTACAAATAGATTTCCAATATATTAACCAATTGACTCTAACTTTTTGGGGGAATATAAAGTTTTTTTTTTTTGGTTTTTGGTTTTTTGGTTTTTTTGCTTAACTAAATATTACTGGTTTATTACAAAGGATGCAATTCAGGAAGAGACAAATGGAAGTAATGCATAGAGCAAGGCAAGGGAGAATGAGCAGAGAGCTTTCCTGCCCTCTCCGGGCACACCACTCTCCCAGCACCTTAATGTGTTGACCGACCTGGAAGCTCTCTGAACCCCATCATTTAGAGTTTTTAATGGAAGTTTCATTACATAGGCATGATTTGTTGTTGTTGTTGTTGAGATGGAATCTTACTCTGTTGCCCAGGCCGGAGTGCGGTGGTACCATCTCGGCGGACCGCAACCTCCACCTCCCAGGTTCAAGCAATTCTCCTGCCTCAGCCTCCTGAGTAGTTGGGACTACGGGCAGGCACCACCATGACCAGCTAATTTTTTTTTATACTTTAAGTTCTGGGTGCATGTGCAGATTGTGCAGGATTGTTACATAGGTATACACATTCCATGGTGGTTTGCTGCATCCATCTCCCTGTCATCTACATTAGGTATTTCTCCTAATGCTACCTCTCCCCTCAACCCCCTCAACCCCTCCTATTCCTCCCCTAGCCCTCCACCCCTCCCTGTGTCCACGTGTCCTCATTGTTCAACACCCACTTATGAGTGAGACCATGCAGTGTTTGGTTTTCTGTTCTAGTGTCAGTTTGCTGAGAATGATGGTTTCCATCGTCCTCCATATCCCTGCAAAGGACATGAACTCATCCTTTTCCATGGCTGCATAGTACTCCATGGTGTATATGTGCCACATTTTCTTTTTCCAGGTTATCACTGATGGGCATTTGGGTTGGTTCCCCATCAAGCTACCACTGACCTTCTTCACAGAACTGGAAAAAACAACCTTAAACTTCATATGGAACCAAAAAAGAGCCTACATAGCCAGACAATCCTAAGAAGAAAAAAAAGCGGGAGGTGTCACGCTACTTGACTTCAAACTATACTACAAGGCTACAGTAATCAAAACAGTATGGTACTGGTACCAAAACAGATATATAGACCAATGGAACAGAGGCCTCGGAATTAATGCCACACATCTACAACCATCTGATCTTTGACAAACCTGGCAGAAACAAGCAATGGGGAAAGGATTCCCTATTTAATAAACGGTGTTGGGAAAACTGGGTAGCCATATGCAGAAAGCTGAAATTGGACCCCTTCCTTACACCTTATACAAAAAGTAACTCCAGATGGATTAAAGATTTAAACATAAGACCTAATACCATAAAAATCCTACAGAAAACCTAGGCAATACCACTCAGGACATAGGCATAGGCAAGGACTTCATGACTAAAACACCAAAAGCAATGGTAACAAAAGCCAAAATAGACAAATGGGATGTAATTAAACTTAAGAGCTTCTGCACAGCAAAAGAAACTATCATTAGAGTGAACTGGCAATCAACAGAATGTGAATATAGAGTTTTTTTTCAGCAGGTAACAGGCATAATTTTGAAAATTGGTTTAGAATTCCCTAAAACATTGCTCCTATTTCTCTGAGTGTTTCCACCCATGAAACAAAATATAAATCTACTCCAGTTCGCACAAGGACATCTAACACATAACAATGTATTGGAAGGGGTATGTATTTATATTCAGAAATGCCTGTCTGGAAAACAGAGGTGACTATATCATGTCTGATCTTCACATCTGCCTGTTAATTAGTCTGCCTCAAACACTTGTTCCCTATGTGAGAATCCACCTTGTTTAACTCAGGATGATCACATTATGAATTCAAGAAGTAATGGCTATTCTGTCTATTTGCAAAAACAAGGCTTGGATACATATTCCGATAACACAGTATGAAATGGAGTAAAGGAGTGCTCTCAGGTGGAAACTTTATCAATGTTGTCACAAATGGTAATGAGTCAAACCTTAATAACAATGTGCCAAAAAGGTTGTCTTAGCAAAAATAGCAAAAAATCCATCCTAGTTGAATTCATCTGTTACTCCACAGTCAGATTTGTGAAACCTTCAGCAATTTTCTTCTTGCCAAGAAAACTGGCTTTGCTATCCAAATGTTTTCTCATAGAAAGCGATTTTCATTTTTTATCAACATTTTTATATATAGGTCATATTTTAAATATTACGTATTTCTCTTTGGAATCTTAAAGATATGCCTTGTAAAAAGAGCTTTATTGAGATATTATTCACATGTCACATGACTCATCCACTTAAAGTGTGCAATTCAATGGCTTTTAGTAGATTCACAGATTTGTGCATCTGTCATCATGATCAGTTTTAGAACACTTATTATTCCCAAAAAGAAATACCATACCCTGGCCAGGCACGGTGGCTCACACATGTAATCCCAGCACTTTGGGAGGCCGAGGCAGGCAGATCACCTGAGATCAGGAGTTAGAGACCAGCCTCACCAACATGGAGAAACCCCATCTCTACTAAAAATACAAAATTAGCCTGGTGTGTTCGCACATGCCTGTAATTCCAGTTACTCGGGAGGCTGAGGCAGGAGAATCGCTTAAACCCAGGAGTCAGAGGTTGCAGGGAGCTGAGATTGTACCATTGCACTCCAGCCTGGGCAACAGGAGTGAAACTCCATTGCAAAAAGAAACAAGAAACACCATACCCCGTAGCCACCATCGGCATAATCTCCCATCCTTCAAGTTTAGGTAACCACTAACCTGATTTCCATCTCTAAAGATTTGCCTACTCTAGGCATTTTAATAAACTGAAATGCTATAATTTGTGGTCCTTTGTGACTGGCTCCTTTCACTTAGTATAATGCTTTCAAGGTTCATTCACATTGTAGCAGATATCAGTACCTTTATCTTTTTATTAACTAATAACATGCCATTGTACCTTTTATGTATTCCTTAATCAGCTGATGGATTTGCATTGCTTTTACTTTTTGGATATTATGGATAATGCTGTTATGAATATTTGTATTCAAGTTTTTGTGTAGGTGCAAATTTCATTTCTCTTGGATCTGTCTATACTTAGGAGTGGAACTGCTAGATCATATAGTAACTTTATGTTTCACCATTTGAGAAACTGCCAGACTGTCTACCAAAGAATTTACCAAAGCATTTACATTCCTACTAGAAGTGTATGAGAATTCTAATTTCTCCACATCTTTGTCAGCACTTGTTATTAACTGTCTTTTTATTATAGCCATCCTAGTAGATGTGCATGATATCTCATGATGGCTTTGATTTGCATTTCCCTAATCACTAATTATGTTGGATGTCTTTTTATGTGCTTATTGACTATTTGTAGATTTTGGAGAAGTATCTATTCAGATCCTCTGCCCATTTTAAATTGGATTGTCTTTTTATTATTAAATGGTAACAGATATATATTTTTAAAAGGAACCTCAATATGCAAAAACTAAAAATTCAATTAATATATATTGAGCACATTTTATGTGCAGTTAAGGGCAGTGCCATGTGCGCAGAAGGCACAATATGTGTGCAGAAGGGAAAATATGCACTAAGAAACTTACAATTACTAAGGTAGATGGAGTTGTGAGACAAACTAGTACAGGAAAATCATATCAGGTTAGAACATCAAAAGGGCCTTGTAGAAAATTTGGTATTTGTGATGGGTCTTTAAAGTGGGGAGAATTTTGAAAACAATTGGAGAGGGCATTTCAGGCAGAGAAAACAGCACGAAAGGGGCACAGGGACACTGGTGCTTAAGGTATGCAGGAGGATAGCAGTTTTTTGGGTAGAGAATGGAGTAAGTAAAAGTCTAGATGATGAGCCTGGGAGAGGTTAGATGGGAACACATTTGGGAGGCGTGTCAGGTTGAAGGGTCTGTGTTCAAATATCTAAATCAATAGTTCTCAACTGGGCGTAAATTTAGCCCCCAGAGAATATTTCACGACGTCTGGGTATATTTTTAATTGTCACAACCGAGGATGCTACTATTAGTGGGTAGATACCAAGGATGGTGCTATGTACCCTACAATGCACTTCAGCCCCCTATGATGAAGAATTATCTGTCCCCAAATATCAATAGTGCCAAGGTGAGTCTGACGAGGACCTCAGCTTACCACCTGGAGAGAATTCCCATGCTGCAGCACATAGAGAGGGACCCAGGACCCTTTTAAAGAAAGTATATTGACTTGCTTAGAGAGAATAGAAGATAGAATCATATAAAATGCTCAATTAATAACAGAGAAAGCAGAAAGGGAAGGGAAGATAAATGGAATGGAAAAAGATATACCATGCTAACTCAAACCAAAATACAGCCGGAGTAACTGTATTAATTTCAGAAAAACCAGAATTTAGAACAAGGAAACTTTTCAGGAATGAAGAAGGACACTATATAGTGATAAAGGGGCTAATCTCCAAGAAGATATAACAACACTTAAATGTGTATACCTAGCAACACAGCATCAAAATACATGAGGTAAAAACTGATAGCACTGCAAGGAGAAATAGACAAATACTATAATTGGAGACTTTAACACCCTTCTTTCAGTAACTGACAGATCCAGCAGGCAGAAAAACCAGTGAGGACATATTGTAGTTGAACTGAATAGTACCATCAATCAGCTGTATCTAATTAACATTTATAGATTACTGCATCCAACAACAGCAGAGTACTCATTCTTTCCAAATTCACATGGAACATTCAGTACAGACCACATTCTGGGCCATAAGGTGCACCTAAGCAAATTTAAAAGAATAGAAATCATATGAAGTATGTTCTCAGACCACAGTGAAATTAAACTAGAAATCAGTAATAGAAAGATGTTTGAAAATCCCAAAATATTTGGAGATTAAACAACACACTCTAAAAAGACAAATTGAAAAGAATGAACTCATGTCCTTTGCAGCAACATGGATGCAATTGGAGGCCATTATCCTAAGCAAATGAACACAAAAAACAGAAAACCAAGTAACATCAGGTATTCACGAACATAAAGATAGCAACAAGACACGGGAATACCAGAGCCAGAAGAGAGGGAGGCAAAGGTTGAAAAACTAAATGTTGGCTACTATGCTCAGTATCTGAGTGACGGGATCATTCAGACTCCAAACCTCAGCATCATACAGTATACCTAAGTAACAAACCTGCATGTATACTACCTGAATCTAAAATAAAAGTTGAAAAAGAAAAAATATATATAATAATAACTAACAAAATAAAAAGGCAAATCATACCAAGTATTGGTAAAGATGCTTAAAACTGGACCTCTGATACCCTGCTAATGAGAATGTAAAGTAGTACAACCAGCTTGGAAAACAGTTTCATGATTTCTTAAAATGTTAGACATGCCAGGAGCTGTGGCTCATGACTGTAATCCCAGAACTTTGGGAGGCCAAGGCATGTGAATCACTTGGGGCCAGGAGTTCAAGACCAGTCTGGCCAACATGGAGAAACCCCATCTCTACTAAAAGTACAAAAATTAGCCTGGCGTGGTGTCATACCCCTGTAATCCCAGCTATTCAGGAGGCTGAGGCACAAGAGTTCCTTGAACCCTGAAGACAGAGGTTGCAGTGAGCCAAGATTGCACCACTGCACTCCAGCCTGGGCGACAGAGAAAGACTCTGTCTCAAAAAAAGAAAAAGTTAGACATAAACCTACCATGTGATCTAGCCATTCTACTTCTATGTATTTATCTAGAGAAATAAAAACATATATCTATATAAAGACTTATCTGGGGCCTGGTGCGGTGGCTCACACCTGCAATCCCAGCACTTTGGGAGGCCAAGGCAAGTGGATCACAACGTCGGGAGTTCAAAACCAGCCTAGCCAAGATAGTGAAACCCTGTCTCTACTAAAAATACAAAAATTATCCAAGCCTGTAATCCCAGCTACTCGCAAGGCTGAGGCAGAGAATTACTTGAAGCCAGGAGGCGGAGGTTGCAGTGAGCCGAGTTTGCACCACTGCACTCCAGCCTGGGCGACAGAGTGAGACTGTCTCAAAAAAAAAAAAGACTTAGCCATGAACATCCATGCAGCTTTATTGTAATAGCCAAAAACTGGAAACAACCAAATGGCCTTCGGTGGGTATATGGACAAACAGTTGTGATATGTACATGCAATGGAATACCCCTGAGCAATAATGAGGAATATACTACTAATGAATGTTACAATCTGGGTTAATCTCAAAATATTTCTTGAGGGGAAAAAAAAGCCAGACAAAACAAAAATGCATGTTGTTTGGTTATAAAAATGCATATAAAATTCTGGGGAATTCAAACTAAATTCTAGGGAATGCAAACAATGACAGAAAGAAAATCTGTGGATGCCTAGAGATTGTTGGGAGAAGGAGGGGATGCCATAGGGTAGGAGGCAGGGATTAAAGAGGGGAACGAGGGAATGCGGGGTTGTAACACATATGTCCTTCATCTTGATTGTAGCAGTGTTTTCATGGGTGTATACAAGTGTATTTATCATTTATCAAATTATACACCTAAATATATGCACTTTATTACAGGTCATTTATACTTTAAGAAAGCAGTTTTAAAATACAATATAATGCAAACATTTAAGAAAATTAGATTTTATACAATGCGAATATTTCTTTTGTACAGGGGCAGATTAAGGTATTTTTCAATCTAAGGTTCTTTTACTGGTTAGTTTCATTGTCTATTATAGACCACCAAAATGTTAAAATTATAGTGAAAAACCAACTCAGCAGCTTACCTCATTTTGTGCTCCATGAATTATCCCTTTGGTAAATGTGTGTTTGGTTTTGAGGGTAGCCAGGTAAGAGTATGTAGACAGAAAAGATGCTCAAAATAAATGATAAGTCATTTAACATTATCTTCTTATACAAAGACAGCATACTGTATTTCTACAAATAGGTATTTTATATCTACACTTTTACCAAGGATCTTCTTGCAAATGTCAGCTCCTAGAGACAGAAATCACATTATTTATGAGTGCTTTAAAGAGCATCTGGGGCTTAAACATGCTATTCAATGAGAAAGATGTTTCAACCAAATCTTAATTTTGCTCTAAAAATCTATTTATTTTGCAGCTGCTTAAAACAAGCATGGCCTTTTAGGGCTCTAAGAAAGGCAAATGAGCAAACAGAACCCATTCTTTTTTTTTTTTTTTTTTTTTCTTTTTTAGACGAAGTCTCGCTGTCTTGCACAGACTGGGGTGCAGCAGCGAGATCTCGGCTCACAGCAACCTCCACCTCCCTGGCTCCTAGTTCAAATGATTCTCCTGCCTCAGCCTCCCAAGTAGCTGGGATTACAGGTGCCCGCCACCACACCTGGCTAGTTTTTTTGTATCTTTAGT
>CAUYQU010016698.1:0-41389 GCA_963574635.1 Cheracebus regulus | reverse complement strand
TATGTTTATTGCGACACTGTTCACAATAGCAAAGACTTGAAACCAACTCAGATGCCCATCAATGATAGACAGGATAAAGAAAATGTGGCACATATACACCATAGAATACTATGTAGCCATAAAAAAGGGATGAGTTTATATCCTTTACAGTGACATGGATGAAACTGGAAACCATCATTCTCAGCAAACACAGGAACAGAAAACCAAACACCACATGTTTTCACTCATAAGTGGCTGTTGAACAATGAGAACACATGAACACAAGGAGGGGAACAGCATACAGTGGGGCCTGGGAGTTGGGGGCCTAGGGGAGGAATAGCAGGGGGTGGGGGGATTGGGGAGGAATAGCATTAGGAGAAATACCCAATGTAGATGATGGGGTGATGGATGCAGCAAACCACCATTGCACGTGTATACCTGTGTAACAAACCTGCATGATCTGCACATGTACCCCAGAACTTGAAGTATAATAAATAATTTTTTTATCATGCTTTTTAAAAAGAAAGTCTTTGTTGAATGAATAAGTTAATGGATACAAGAAGGCATGATATAATGGTAGCATAGAAATAAAAGTCAATGGTTGTAGAAGAGAAAATTGGGATATGAATTCTTCCTAGGATAGCAGATTACCAGAAATTCTCTAACGGTGGCAGAAGCTTTTGAGATAAACTTTAAAGAAGTGTTTCAGTATAAAGAAGGAAGAAATCTCTAATGGTGGCAAAATCTTTTGAGACAAACTTTAAAGAAGTGTTTCCATATATATATGTATCTATATCTATAGCTATATATATATATAAAAGGAAGAAACAAGAGGTGTTTAGACAAAGGGACAGATATGAGGAAAGGTAGAGAAGAGGCTGGGCCCAGTGGCGCACACCTGTAATCCTAGCACTTCGGAAGGCCAAAGCAGGTAGATCACTTGAAGTCAGGAGTTCGAGACTAGCCTGGGCAACATGGTGAAACCCCGTCTCTACTAAAAATACACACACACACACACACACACACACACACACACACACACACACAATTAGCTGGGGATGATGGTGCACACCTATAATCCCAGCTACTCAGGTGGCTGGGGCACAAAAATCACTTGAACCTGGGAGGCAAAGATTGCAGTGAGCGGAGATCATGCCACTGCTTTCCAGCCTGGGTGGCAGAGCAAGACTCTGTGTGAAAAAAAAAGGAAAAATAAGAAAGAGAGAAGTATATTGTTTGAATTGATTAAAACATAGACTTGATTGTAAGGAATAGAATGGAAGGAGAGATGGGATCCTGACTGGAGAAGTCTTGGACTAAAGTGTTAATAAGTTCATGAATTTGGAAATTACTAGAATGGCAATGGGAGCCAATAAATGCTATTGGCATAGAGGGCAAGGAGAGTAGTGAGGGCTATTGTCATAATGTGATTTAGCAAAGAGGAGGTTCTTGAAAGGAGGGGGTGAAATAGTAGACAATTCAGCAGAAGAATTGGTAGGTTCTGATACTCTTTTATTAATAAAGACATGTTGTGGAGACAGCAATCAAAAGAAGGGAAAGAAACTAACATGAAGATTTCTAGTCTCAGTGTCTAGTAAGATTATTTAAAAAATATTTTCAAATCTTACTGAGTTTTTTACATATATAAACATCTCATCAACCATTAGGGAACATTATAATTACTAATATTTATCTCGTTGATGATGAATCTGATATCTGGTAGTTTTAACAATTTTCCCGAAAACATAGCTGGTAAATTTGGGGAATTACCTTTCAACCCTATATGCAAAGATGAGATGAGTCCATTCCCTGGCAGATGATGTAAGTGAGATATGAAATCCAAGATGGGAAGAAAGTTGTAGTGATAACAGATACAGGATCAGTAATTTACATACAAGAATTTAAGTTACCCATGAAACATTGATGTGTACCTCTCTGTCTTATAACCTAGAAATTGAGTGCAGAAAATTATGAGAGAGACTAGGATGAATATTTGTGAATCTTCTGTTTAGAAATATGAAAGTTATATCTCTGAGTATTGTTTAAACGGCTCAGGAAAATAGTATGCTTACGAAGACAGCTCAAGAGAAAATTTGTATAGATGCCTTCAATTAAGGAACTAATAAGGAACAGGATAAAATTAAAGAAAGTGAAGAATAATTACAGAAGTAGGAGAGGAAGCAAGAGAGTGTAATGTCATAGAAGGTGAGAATTTCACAGAAGGGCCATAAGAGTAACAGTGGCAAATGCTACAGGAAGTCAAGTACAATCAAAACTCAAGTGGGGTTGCTGAGTTTAACAATTAGTGAGTCACTGATGAGATTTGTGAGTGCTGTTTTTATGAAGTGGTGGGGACAGAAATTGGGTTGTAGTAATTAGCAAGTCAATGGAAGATGAAGAATTGTTAAAGGTAAATGAAGACGGCTCTTTAAAAACTAAAAAGAGAAGTAAAATATGATTTTTGTAATAATTATAATATAGATGTGGATTTAAGTCTTAAAAATTCCCATTCACTACCCACTAAATCCCACTCACTTCCCCATGGTTACTGGATAATAATAGATTGTGAAACTTTCAGAATATTTCAATGCATTCTATGCCTATATATAAATGCACACCCACATATATGTGTATACACATTTAAATGTATGCATATGTACTCTGGCAAAGAGTTAACATTGACCAAATATTTAGTGGTATTTAAGGAAAGGGTAGACATAGGGGAGTGTTACATTACTCCCATATAGGGAGCCATATAATAAGGCTTGACCAAGAAATGAATTCAAGGCACTTCTAAACTAATACAATTAAGGACCGCTTCTCTACCTGTCCTATCTTCTGCAACCCGGATTCTTGCTCAAGAAATTGAATTTGTGGCCGGACACAGTGGCTCATGCCTGTAATCCCAGCACTTTGGGAGGCTGAGGCAGGTGGATAATGAGATCAGGAGTTTGAGACCAGCCCAGCCAACATAGTGAAACCCCGTATCTACTAAAAATACAAAAAATTAGTCAGGCATGGTGGTGGGCACCTGTAATCCCAGCCACTTGGAAGGCCGAGGCAGGAGAATCGCTTGAACCCGGGAGATGGAGGTTGCAGTGAGCCAAGATCACACCATTGCACTCCAGCTCGGGCAACAGTGCAAGACTCCATCTCAAAAAAAAGAAAAGGAATTGAATTTGTGTACATGTATCACATTTTCCTCACCTATTTGTCTGTGGATGGACATTCGGATTGATTGTGTATCTTGGCTGTTGTGAACAATGCTGCAATAAACATGGGAGTGTGGACGTCTCTTTGACGTTGATTCCACTTCCTCTGGGAAGACGCCCAGTAGTGAGATGGAAGGACTATATGGCAATATTATTTGTCATTAAAAAATTTTAAAGCAGTTATATATATATATGTATGTGTGTGCATGTGTGTGTGTGTGTGTGTGTGTGTGTGTGTGTGTGTGTATTGAGGCAAGAGAAAAGGACCAAGAAACAGCTGGGCTACTGAGGTCTCTGGAATAATGGCTTCAGAATCGAAAATGTAGTGAATTTTCATTTATGTGATTTATTGTTGGGCTTTAATTTCTGATTTTCTCTGATGTGTATGTTTGAATCTAGTAGGAAATAATAACTGTCAGGCCAGAGGGATCTATAGGCATAGACAACCCAGAAACTTTAAGTTGCACTGGACAGTGTTCACAGTGGGTCACCACCCATGGTTGGATGGTGGATATAGGTAATATAAGAACTTTAGAGATTGCTGAATGTGGGCAAACTCTCAAAAATTTGTTATAGACACCAAGTACTTAAGTCTGATGTTTGTTTTCTCTTCTTTTTGTCTGTGTATTTTTATGTTTTGCTGATTGTATATAGAAAAAGTCCATTTAGATACTAATTTTAATTAACACCTTGGAAAACATGAGGAGCACTTTTTTTTTTTTTTTTGGAAACGGAGTCTTGCTCTGTCACCCAGGCTAGATAGAGTGCAGTGGCAGGATCTTATCTCACTGCAACCTTTGCCTCCCAGATTCAAGTAATTCTCCTGTCTCAGCCTCCTGAGTAGGTGGGATTACAGGCACCTGCCACCACATCCAGCTGCCTAATTTTTGTATTTTTTGTAGAGATGAGGTGTCACTGTGTTGGTCAGGCTGGTCTCAAACTCCTGACCTTGTTATCCTCCCGCCTCAGCCTCTCAAAGTGCTGGGATTACAGGTGTGAGCCCTTGCACCTGGCCCTGGCTGAGGAGCAGTTTTTGTTTGTTTGTTTGTTTGTTTGTTTGTTTTTAAAGAAAAAGTATGTTCTCCATATGAGAGACAGCACAAATGGAATGCATCCAATGAATATTGCATCAGTGAGCAGTGGGTATGTTGGGTTCTCTGAACCTATACTGATATTTTGCCTCTCTCTCCCTTCCTCCCTTCCTCCCTCCCTCTCTACCTCCCTCTCTCCCTCCCTACCTCCCTCCCTCCTCTCTCTCTTTCTCTCTCTCTCCCTCTCTCTCTCATTCTTTCTCTCTTTCTCTCTTTCTTTCTTCTTTCTTTCTTTCTTTTCTTTTTGACAAGGTCTCAAGATCTCACTCTGTTACCCAGGCTGGAGTGCAGTGGCATGATCACAACTCACTGCAGCCTCAACCTCCTGAGCGCGAGTGATCCTCTTACCTTATCTCCTTAGGAGCTGGGACTATAAGCACCCACCACCATGCCTTACTAATTATTTTATTTTTGTAGAGACAAGGTCTCACTATGTGGCCCAGGCTGCTCTCAAACTCCTGTACTCCTCCCATCTTGGCCTCCAAAAGTGCTGGGATTACAGGTGTGAGCCACCACACCCAGACTATGGACATTTTGAAACCAAAACTCCAAACAAACAAACAAAATGTAAGGGAGTTTCAGTTCTGTGCGCTTTCTTTTCCATTGTGGTTGTTACATTTTTTTCCTCATGAAACATTTTGATACCTAGTAGCCAGCAGTTTTGCACTGGAAGGACCAGATTATTCAGATCAAAGAGGAGATGGGTTATCAGGTTCTAGACTTAAACCAATTAAATCAGGTCATCTTGAAAGATAACCAATGCTATTCTTGGCCTTAGGGCTACATAAGTAGTCAGTGTGTAGGTATACAGGTAGCTAGACTATTTTCTGAACCATTTAGTAGGATTAATAATAGCAATTGCTACCATTTATTGAATTCCATGAAACATGCCATTAAAATTATTTATATTGTTTCATATTCAAAATAATGTGCTAAATTAAGAACTTTTGTTGACATTTTGTAGTTAAGGAAACCGTAGCTAAAGAATTCAAGCAACTCATCCAATGCCATGGAGACAAAATGCAGCAAAACTGAGATTTGAATTGCAGTTCAGGACTCTCTGGCTCCAAGCCCGATTTTTTCTTTCTTTTAAATACTGCACCATCAAAGCAGACCTATCAAGCTTGTCTTTCTGAGAAGATAATGGAATCCACATGGAGAGAAGGAGGTTTTTCCCCCTTTTTCTCTAATATAGCTGAAGCCCAGAGATACACATGCTCTTAGGACCCCTGCATATCCGGTTTTCTTTTTCATTCAGCCACCTCCTCTCTTCTTTAGCATCTCATACCCTCCATGAGAGCAGCTTAATGGGCTACCATGCCACCATCAAGAAAAGAGATCTTAAAGAATTGTGGGAGGTACATAAGCTGTTCTGTTTTCTCTGTAGGAAGGAATGCACTGAGCCCTGTGAAGATTAAAAGGATAAATGAAAGATTGATAAAAGAATCCCAGGACGTGGGGAGAGAAGACTTGTAAATAAGCAGGAACACACATGTGGTCCCAGAATGCAATTAAACATGAACAGCTCCATTGGAACTGACACGTGGACCAAGATTCTAAATACTAGAATGTCTGGTTCATATTATCGTTCTGTGTACAAATTATAGCACCTAATAAATATCTTGATTAAATGACTCCAAATTAACATTCTGACTATTTAAACAATTTGAAGTACTCATTCCGTGTAGTTAAAAGTTTATTATACTATCCTCTTTACCTCAGCCAACCAAATTCTCAAAAAATAAACAAAAATTTAAAACCACCCAATTGTGTTAATGAATTACCATATTACCTAATACATTATGTCTGTAAAGTTTTCAAGTTGTCTAATAAAATTATTACACTAAGAAGTTTAACATATGCTTTACACAACTAATACGGTTCATGTAGGATGCTAGGTAGGAAACATTGACTCTTTGTAAGTCCTTCACAATGAGCTAAAACTTCAGAAGCAAATAGATGTGGTTGACATTTGCATTTTAAGGACTGTTTAAGAGCTAGAGACATTAAGCCTCACAGGTATGTCAAAATGACAGCCTTACCCCAACTTAAACCATCTCGCCCATCTGCAATAAAATCTCCATCATCCCAGGCCTAGAAAATGTGCTGAGCTCATAGACTAAACATTCAACAGTTGTGTGCACTCAGCAGCTTTATGACTTCTTTTGGTGCCTTTGTGGAATCATCCTGGAATCAATTTATCTTCATGCTTCAAAGAATCCTAATTCAAAAGTGCTCCAAATGTTTGGGACTATTTTAAAATTATTTTTCTCCTGGAAGTTTAAATGTAAACTCAAATGAATGCTTTCTTGATAATTTTATACAGTTTTTCACTAACTGTTAAAGTTCACCTTATGTTCAAATGATTTCTTTCATGCCTAAATGCATTTTTACTTCTTTGATTCTATTATTTGAAAAACTAGTCTCTTAATAACACTTACTTTCCAGCTCTTCTTTAACATTCTATGATAGGAATGGTCAAGCCAAGTCATCTGTAGAATGAATTACATTTTTCATTGGTTCCTAAAATTGAGATTTGTTTTTTACTTTGTTCTAAAGACAAAAGAAATAAAAAGTACACTATGTGGAGAATTTAAGTGTAGTAGAAATATGTTCGGTCATGGTGGTGATTTTTTAGTACTAGAACTGTTATTCTGGCTTACATTTTCAGATGTATCCAGCAAGTCACTCTTAGTCCTTTGCAGCATTTTGCCTCTCCAGAATCTTTTCTCTACTGATATTGACAAACTCACTGCTGTCTCTGGACTGTAAGAATGTCTCCCGTGTTTTTTTTTCCACCGTAACTGGGTGCATTTTGTCTTCCTTTCTTATTTTTCAGAAGGCATTCTCTATTACAGTGTCTAAGAGAGCTTAGCTTCCCTATGATCAGTAGAATCATTCATCTAATTGATCCAGCTTGGAAACCTTACTTAAGATTTTAAATTATTTACGGTGAATTAGTTTGCCTCTATCACAACAGTATTTTGAAATTCCCCAAAGCCACATTTATATAGACTAAGGGATGACTGTATTCCTCTTCTTTCGCCTCACCCTTCCTCATTTCCCTTCCTTCTCATGAAATGTTTATTTTCAAACGTGAAGTGCCTTGTCTGGCAGGATAACTTGTTGTTTATCTCCTGACTAAAGTATTTTCTAAAAATTGTGTTATGAGAATTATATTATAGTTAAGTAAAAAGACCAGTGTTTTTTAGATAAAAATTGAGGATTGTGAAGGAATGGTTTTTTTTCTTGGACATAGCTATCTGAAGCATGTGCAGGGGATGTCAGAGACAGAAGGTGCTAGCAAAATACTAGTAGAGGCTCTAGAAGAGGATGTGCCTATTCATTTCTTAGAGACCTGAAGAGAGTGGCAGGCTGTCTCCAAATGCAAGGTGAACAAAATATTCACCTTATTCTATTCCTTTTTCCCAACACCACTACAGCCTTCGTTGGTATCTGGGGCACTGAATAGAGTCAGGGAAGTCAGTATAGGTAAGTGAGAGAGATGATGGCAGGGAGGAGAAAGATTTCTTTATGAAGCTTTTTAAATTTAAATACAAAAGCACACAATATTTTTATGCATTTATGATACCTATAATTAATTATCATTAACAGTGAGAGGTGCATATATATGCATATAGAGAGATAGATACCATATATGTGCATATATATGCACAGAGTTTAAAAAGAATTATATAAATGTATATTTCCATTGTTAGCAAACAAAATTATTTGCATATATTGCATACTTAAATTCTTTTAAACTTACATGTAGTAATGCATTGTTAATTTATATATTAATATTCATAATTCATTAATATTTATGAGAACATGATTTCTAATATATCCATCATATAAATACCCTAGAATATCTCTAATACTCTTTTGTTAAAAGTAAGGTTTGATTATTTCCACTATTATAAAATCTGCAATGAGCATTACTTTTTATAACATTATTGTGAACTTAACAACAAATTTCATGGGACAAATCTCTAGAAACAGAATCAGTAATGTCAGTTTTTTAATTGCCTAAAGTTTGTATAATAATTTATTTCCTGCAAGCATTTTTGAGTTTTCTTATCCTTCATTTCTAACAATATCTCAATAAATATAATCGGGTCTTATTTGAGATTTGTAAGTCTAAACATTTCAATTTGCAATCATTTGATTTCTAGTAAAATTAAGCATTTATATTTGTGCCATTTGTATTTATTTTCGATTATCTATAGCCATATTTTCTTGTGATATATAAGAACCTTGTATATAGTAAGGTTATTAACTTTTTCTAACTGTGTCTGTTGCAAATCCTTTTCAGTTTTTATCTTTATAAATTTTATGCTTAGTATATATCTCTACAAAATGTTTTACATCTCTATTATTAAATATAGCAGTATTTTATTTTAATGATTTAATCTTTAATGTTTTAAAAGGCTTCCAACATAGATTATTTAGAATCCTTATATATAAGAATGAGATAAATTATTGACGAGAGATCACCACGATATTTTCCAAGAAAAACTGCATTCTGTCTTCTATGCTCATTTTAGTTTACTAATAATAATACTTATGAAAACCCAGTAGTACTTTTATCTACCAAAAGACAACATTCTGGTTGAGGAAGAAACATTATCATTCATGTGTTTATATATGATTTTAGGTTTGTAAACATGACATGTGACACCACTTCAGTGAATCTTTCAGGGAAATATTTGTTCTAAGAAGCCTGGATACTTACAGCAGGAAGGTCTGGAGAGGGGCTAGCTGCATGGCTGTCCTAGAGACAGCTCAGTGTCTCTCCACAGCTCCCCGAACACTTTTCACCTTTGACTGATGCTGTGTTTGTGGTGACCGAGCCAGTATCCTACAGAAGGGCTGGAGAAGTCAACAACATACTTAGGGATCCAGCTGCTTTTGCAAGCAGCTGATGTTAAAAATTCCCAGGGCAGGGAGGAGGAAAGGAGCTCCCTGGAGAGCTCAGTCTCACCTGGGAAAGGTGCTGCCACCATGACAGAGGCGACGCTCTATGCTCAAGCTCTAGACACTCTCCCTTCCTCTTGGTCCCCTTGCTTCCCCTCCCTGCCTGCTTCTCTTCTTCACCCCTCCTCTACTTCCCCCTCTTTTCTTTAATGTCAAAACCAGACCGACTGTTTAGAGATTTATGAGGAATTTTATTTCCAATTCATAATATGAGGTGAGACATTACTTCAGGACCTGCTGTCTACCAGTACAGTTGGTTCAACAAGAAATTCATATAGTGATCAGATTTTCACAGGAGAGAAAGAGGAGAATATGAGTTCAAAAAATCCAGTTCTCACTTTGTCACTTTTTCTTAACTCTGCCACCCAATTACAACTCCTCAACATTCTCAGCCTTGACAAATCCACCAGCTATTCGGCACCAAGAGATTTAAATAGTGTCAGAAGCTCTTTCCCTCTGTGTGCCATTCAACTTCGGGCGTTCCTATCTGAAAAACAACCTCCAATAAAGCAAATAGTCACCTTAAGTTTCTTTCAGCTTCTGAAATATATGATCACACACCGTCAACATTAAAATGCTAAGGAAAAGGTATACAGTCTTTTACACAAGAATTGCCTCCTCCATCTTAGCACGATGCTGCCTTCATAGAGTCATATGGATAAACTAAATATTCCACACTTGAGCAGATGAATGCCTGATGAACTTGGATCTAAGTCTCTTCAGAGTCAAACTAGCAGTGACAATAGCAGCATGAGTCTCCATCTGACTCCCTGCATGTCAGGTAAGATTTGACTGCAACCTATCAGAGTCTACAGGGCATTTTATACTTGGTTCTCAAGGTCAAGCCACTGCCCCAGACAATATGGCAACAGAGGATGTGTGGCATTTGGACACCACATACTTTAATAGGAGGAACATTTGATTCTCACATCCAGTTTACATTAAGGCTCAAAACAACCGCCATTGCCTTTTTTTTTTGAGACGCACTCTGCTCACGGCAGCCTCCACCACCTGGGTTCAAGTGAGTCTCTTGCCTCAGCCTTCTGACTACAGGTGCCCGCCACCACTCCCATCTATTTTGTGAATTGTTAGTAGAGACGGGGTTTCACTATGTTGGCCAGGATGGTCTTGATCTCCTGACCTCATGATCTGCCCACCTCGGCCACTCAAAGTGCAGAGATTACAGGCATGAGCCACCATGACTGGCCCAACCATTGCCATTTTGATGTTATTATTCTTTTTTCTTTATCAAGTAAGATGTATCATTCATCCTGTCTCTGAGCGTGACCCTATTGCTGATAGCTGCTTCTCCCAACTGTAGGATACAGCTCAGGAAAGGAGCTTATTTTGGGGGGAGTAAGAATAAAGGAGAAAGTGACAATAAAAGAGAAATGAAAAGATAGGAGTCAGGGCTACAGTGAGTATGAGGGGTGAGGGTCAGGGATGAGGTCCATCTCAGGGATGTGGCTGAAGTCATGGGTACAGTGAGGGTCTGGGAAAAAGGATCTGAGAGTACCTACAGTACCAGATGAGCCACATCACAACGTCCTGCTCTGTCATGAGTCATCGTAACTTTCGTGATTTTGAATTTTTGATACCAGTAATGGCATCACTAATCTCTTGTGTCAGTTCTGTAGACCTTTTACTCTCTGTAGTAAATTACATATCTCCACATGTCCTCTGAAATCTTATAAAGGACAGAGAATATAAAATGTCCACCATGTCTTAGTTTCCTTTGGAGTTTTAAATTTTTCATCTGAGCTGAGCACAAATGACAGGCTGAATCCTACAGTCCCTGCATTCCTCTGCTGACCCCTTTCCCCAGAATTCAATTAAATTTTTCCCAAATTTGATTATTACAAAAACCTAATTTATGTGATCATTTGCATGGTGTAGCGCTATCTTTCTAAGGACCTGTAATTCCTTTGTAAATGCCCTTCCCCCACTAGGAGTTGATGAAATGTTGTGTAAATTTACTCGGATTTATCACAGAACGTGACTGCCAGAGCATATAATCTTCAACTTCTATAGTGCTGAAGGGAAATACATCATTCTAAAATTACCAATGGCGTTTGACTAAAGAATAAAACTTCTATTGCCTAGCAGACTATTTAAACTGTTGTCTTAAAAATTATTACAGCCTAGTAAACTCAGTGTCAACTTTCAGACCATAGTATAATTTATTTATTTATTTTTTAACAGAAAATACAGAAACCTGAGAAAAAGAGATGAGACAGACTGGAATACAACATTTAAAACATTTTCCTACATTAGTGGTTTTGACATTCTCTTTCCATTCATAACTTGCAACAAGCTTCTTAAAGTTCTCCTGCTGAGTCAACCTAAAGCTGTTTAATATGATGAATTGACCAAAAGCGCCATATTAAGGAACACGACTAGACTGTTTGCCAACCAAAATAAATGAAAGCGTAAGAAACAAACAAACAAAAAAATAGTAGCTTTCATGTTTGTATTTTGAATTGTCTTCAGTGTAATATTAAAATGCTATTTAGATAAAAGTACGTACTTTACATAAACTCTTAACCGATCTTACACAAAAGGAAACAAAGTTATGGCACTTGATTTTTTGACAAAGAGATAATCTTTGCTTAGTAAACAGCAAACACATTTGTGTTGACACAACTGCATTTGTGTTTACAAAGTGCTTTGATTCTTCCCAAATAAGATATTTTTTGTCTAATTACCTTTTTTTTTTTTTTTTTATTTTTAGATGAAATCTCCTCTGTCACCCAGGCTGGAATGCCGCAGCACAATTTCAGCTCACTGCAACCTCCCCCTCCCAGGCTCAAGTGATTCTCCTGCCTCAGCCTTCCGAGTAGCTGGGATTACAGACAAGCGCCACCACACCCAGCTAATTTTTGTATTTTTAGTAGAGACAGGGTTTCATCATGTTGCCCAGGCTGGACTTGAACCCCTGACCTCAGGTGGTCCACCCACCTTGACCTCCCAGAGTGCTGGGATTACAGGCGTGAGCCACCGAGCCTGGCTATCAGTTAGTGACACTCTATTCCCATCAACCTAGGGGATGATATGATATAAGATAATCTTAATGGACTAACCCAGAAATTAAACCTTTTGATATTTCTCAATTTGCACCAATTAAAAGAGACTAAAATGATCTCAAATATAAATCTGAATCATTTTTAATGTTTATTAGTAAAATTCAACCCACTGAGGAATATGGATTAATGGTATGTAATTAATACTTTTTATAACAATAATGGCTAATGCTTTAACTATATCTATGTAAGGATTCATGCCATGTCACAATAATTCTAGATGTAATTCTGCAATATTTCACCTTGTGCCCTGATTCATAGCCTATAGAAGTGATGGAATATTTGTGATGTAGTATTTCAGTTCTCCAGCTAAGGGGAGAAGGTGAATTTAAATGTTTATGTTTTCAGTTCTTCTAGTCACAGGGCACTCAATAAAGAATTATTCTCACAATGGTAAGTAAAGAAGCATATCGTGCCTTGGGAAATAACTACTGGAAAAATAATAATAAACCTGCTGTCTCTTTTTATCGCCAATTAATTGCAAAACAGATGCCATGTGGTACATTTGCATTTTCTACAGTACTGGTAATGAAAAGTATTTATGAAAGATTTCCCTTTTATAGATACAAAGGCTAATAGAATGTGTGCATTCGAGCCAAGTTTTTTTTAAAAAAGCAGTTCACATAAGGACTACTGCATTATCCAGGGGGACTGGAAAATGGTGATTGTAAGAGAAACTGAAAATCAACAGTTTCAAATTTTGTTCAAACATTAAAAAATTGTGTGTGTGTGTGTGTGTGTGTGTGTGTGTGTGTTTAAATTACCTATGTGATATAGCCAAAACTGGGCAAATAGTAAAAGTTAAATTAAAAGTGAGTCTTCTTTTATTCTAAGGCACCTAATTTTTTACTACTTCTATGTCATTTAAACATTATTTCTTAAGTTTATCAAATGTAAGCCATTTGAGCTTTATTGCTTCTTCTTATCTCCCTTTTGTTTTTTTTTTTTTGAGATGAAGTCTCGCTCTGTCACCCAGGCTGGTGTGCAAAGGTGCGATCTCGGCTCACTGAAACCTCCGCCTCCCGGGTTCAAGAGAATCGCCTGCCTCAGCCTCCCAAGTAGCTGGGACTGCAGGTGTGTGCCACCATGGCTGGCTAATTTTTCTATTTTTAGTAGAGATGGGGTTTCACTATTTTGGCCTGGCTGGACTCAAACTCTTGACCTCGTGATCTGCCCACCTCCCAAAGTACTGGGATTACAGGCGTGAGCCAGTGTGCCTGGCCCTTATCTTCCTTTATATAGTGTTAACTGAAATATGTATTTACAACCATGGGTGTATTCTTGGATATAGGACATCCCAGTTTCCAATCACCCATTGCCATAATCTAATACTCATCTAAATTTTTCTTACCACATATTTTATTCTGGATTATCCCACGTGGTCCTCAGTTAATGCTCATTCAAAACATACAAGTTTATCTTAATCTTAAGACAATGATAATTAAAGGATAAACCTGAAATAAAATGTGCAATATAGAATGTATTCTAAATCCCAAAGCAGAGCGCCTTAGACTAACTTGATGCTAAGATGGGCAGGAGACGTCTGGTAACAACACAAGGATTGGAGCCAGCAAGATCGATCCTTAAAGCCTAGGTGCACAACATTTATAGGTATAACCTTACATGTGGTATTTGTGTCGAAGCCAGAGAGTAACTTAGGAATTTATAATATGTGGTCATAGCATGGTCATGATAACTAAAAGAAAGGAGGAATGAAAAGTATGTAGTTTAATCCTTGACAGACAGCAAACATGCCATGAATAGAAACCCTGCAAATTATCATGACTTAAAATTTTCCATTACTTTATTGTTATAGAATTTGTTTCTCTAATTGTTTTGGTTATTTTACCATTTAACTGCAAAAGATGTTGAGAGTCTATATGTCCTTCAAGCACTGTCAATATGCTGAATAAAACCGTATGTTTTGTAAATAATTTTTTCAAGTGCATGTGGATGCAATTGTAATTAACAAGACAACAAATTATGTAAGCATTTATTTTTCTTTCTTTCTTTTTCTTTTTTTTTTTTTTTGAGACCAGAGTCTTGCTCTGTGGCCCAGGATGGAGTGCAGTGCCGGGATCTCGGTTCATTGCTACCTCCGCCTCCCAGGTTCAAGTAATTCTCCTATCACAGCCTCTTGAGTAGCTGGAATTACAGGTGCACACCACCACGCCCGGCCAATTTTCTTTGTATTTTTAGTAGAGATAAGGTTTCACCGTGTTGGCTGGGCTGGTCTCGAACTCCTGGCCTCAGCCTCCCAAAGTGTTGGGATTACAGGCCTGGGCCACCGTGTCTGGCCACAATTAATTTAATCATGTTAATTGGGCATATGATAGTTGGACTTTAAATATTCATTGCTTGAGAAAACATGTAATCTTAAAATGCTACAGTGCAGCCCATGATAGTTCTATCGTTAAAAAGAAAAAAAAAATCTTCAAAAGTAAGAAGTCTAGAAATAACTGCTTTAAAAAAAAAACCATTGAGTGTACCACACCAAAGAGTGAGCCCTAATGTACACTATGGACTATAGGTAAAAATGATGTATCAAAGTAGCTTCATAAATTGTAGCAAACCTACTCTTCTGGAGGAGGAGGTTGATAATGGAAGCTAGGCATGTGTGGGAGTGGAGGGGAAATAAGAAGTTTCTGTACCTTCCTCTCAATTTTGCTGTGAACCTGAAACTACTCTGAATAATGGTCTTTTTTTGTTTTGTTTTGTAATAGAAAGCAGAATTGTTTTACTTTATATTTTCTATACCTTTCAAACTTTATGATTTAATAGGAAGCAGAGTTTTTTACTTTATATCTTGTGTACCTTTCAAACTTTGTGATTTCACACATAATATGTGTGAAATGTGTGATAGCTACTCATAAGCTAAAGTCTGATAATGTTAATTTTTATTAGCATGAAATTATGCTCAACACACACAAAAATAAAAAAAAATTAGATGTTTTGTTTAAATATGCCTTAAGGGTTTTGCTTCATCTAGTAAGGATTTGGCTCATGGATGTCAATTTTGTGCTGCAGATGTCATTTCTTCTTTCTTCTGCATCCACGGCAGGCATTAGTAATCAAGTGTATCATTATTTTTCATTGGATTTAGTCTTTGACTTACTATCCTTTACAAGAGAAGGCTTCAAGCAGCCACTAACAGGTACATGCAGCCAACACAAAAGATAAAAACTATTTTCTCATCACAGAGTGTCTTTCCAATACCTTATCAATATATATCTCAGCAATAGTTTAATAAAAAGCTTAAATCTATTTTTAACTATTAATAACACATACCAAAGATATTTAGCTATTTTCAAACTATTGCTGCTTCTGAAATATTAAGAAGATATTAAACATAATCTAAAAACCATAAATAATATATGCATAATACTTTTAAAAGGGATAATTAATTAACAAAATGAAAATATAAATTCATATATAAGTATAGATATACAATCCCTTACAGAGGATATTTATTATTATATTATTATATAAAACTTCATGTAGATCTGTAAAATTTTATAATAAGGGAAAACTAACTGCAAAACCTTTCTGAGTTAAATAAAATATGGAAATCAGATTGTTATAAGATAAATATACAAATCATTTTCTGTCGATCATAAATAACCATTTAGAAAATTGATAAAAATTCAATAACAGCCGCAAATTGGACTAGACCTATATGAACAAAACTATAAAACTTCAACGCAATGTCAAAGAAGATTTGAAGATTTAGAGAAACAGATCATATTCCCAAACACAAAAAGTGAATGTTATAAAAATTCTAATTGTGTCCAAGATAATACATAGAATCCATAAAATTTCAAGTGAATTTTAAGTATTCTGATGGTGGACAGTAAGGAAGGAGCAGAGATGGCATAGTGAACTATTAATCCATTTCTGTCTGCTCTGGCGAAATACTATAAACGGGGTGGTTTGTAAACAAGAGACATTTGATTTCTCACACTTCTAGAGTCTGGAAAGTCCAAGATCAAGATGCTGGCATATTTGATGTCTGTCCAGGGCCTACCTCCTGGTTCATAGATCCCACTTTTTCTCATGTCCTAACATGATAGAAAGGCACCTGAGCTCCCTTGGGCCTCTTATATAAGGCCATGAATCCCATTCATGAGGCCCTCAGGCCGAATCACCTTCCATCTCCCAAAGACCACACCTCCTAATCCCATCATCTTTGGGACCAGGTTTTGAATATATGAATTTTGGGAAGACACAAACATTCATATGATAGCAGCTATTCTCAAGTTTTATTTCTATACTATTTTTTTTACATAAAAAGTTAGGCTGTTGCTATAAAATTGAAAAAGAATAATAAAGGGTGGGCCTTCTTACCAAGTGTTTTTAAACTGCAATAATTAAAATAGTTTTACTATTGCATAAATAGATCAGCAGATCCATGAAATTGATTGGATAGCCCAGGAAACACATACACACATATTCACACACAATAGCCATATAAAAATATATAGTCAGGATACATTAGTATATACTAGGTAACTGTTAGATATATATTTCATGTATATAGCAGTATTTATAGGCATAATGTATACAGGTGTGCAGATAAGTATAATTAAGTTTTATATATGGATATTATAAGTATATATAATAAACAATATATTAATATATAAGGCATTTTATATAAACAGTTAATAAACTTGGTAAATATGTAATAGAAGAATGCTAAACATTGGTGAAAAATTGGCTATTTAAACATAATATAGAAAATTAGATTATAAGGAAATAAAAACTTTATTTAGAATTCTATCTAACACTAAAGGAAATTCTAGAACCATGCAAATAAACCATAAAAATCTCACATATAATTATATATTTATTTTATCTAGATGAAGAAGTATTTGAGAAATATAAAAGGAGAATAACTTATTGTAAACCAAAAGGATAAATTTAAGCTTTTAAAAATTGCATTTAAAATTTCATAAACTTTAAAACATACAAATAATAGATGTTTATGTCTTTAATACATAAAGAGTTCATTGTTAAGACACCAGCAGAAAAAATAGTCTCCCCCAAAATAGTAATGTAGACAGTTCACAAAGGCAGTTATACAAATAACTCATCCCTGTAGATGATACATTTTCAACTTTTTATCAAGGAAATGCCAGTTTAAAAGTCAGATACTAGTTTTTCCAAATTAGCAGTTTTCAAACATAGTCATTAATACTAATAAGTGGATACTGACATTGGCATTTTCATATCATACACATTAAAATATGAGTTTGTGCTAACTTCTAGGAAACAATCTGCCATGTATAATTCAGAATCTTAAATATTTTAATAATATTTATGAGGTAATGTACCTTTGAGCCAATAATGCTGATTTAAGGGGAAAAATCTTAATACATATGGACAGTATTTATGTATAAACACTTTTTTTTACCATAACTTTGTATATATGTAGAAATTTGCAACAACAACAGCAACAAAAAATCATTTCATTTCTGGAAATGTTAAATAACTTATAGAAACAAATATATATTTGAAGGCCTCTTAATGCTGTGAAAGCCTGCTTATAATATAATGTTGAGCCAGGAAACAAATATATAAAGTTATAAATATTTTACAAATGTAAAATAGAATGTCATTTCTATGTATTTGGTAAAGAAAAGGACTAGAGGGAAATTTATGCAACTGAAGAGTAACCATTTCTCTGAAGTAGGATGTCAGTAATTATTTGCATGTTCTTATGTGTTTCTGTTTTCTAAACTTTCCTCAGTAAAGATATATTATACTTTTAATAAGAAGTATTAACACAAATATGGAAAATTTCAGACAAATATTCATCAAACAAGATAAGCTTCCTCACTTGAAGATCTAACAGTTCTAATGAGGACACCAACCTAACATGGTAGGGGAGATGAAATAGCAGCCATGGGTTTGCTTTCCTTTGAGGGGCCTGAGTGTGCAATGGTGCCTAGAAAAAGAGAACACATGCTCTGTAGAGGAGGCAAGACTGAAGCTGAGTTCCATTACACAGGCAGTGAGAAAAGGGTGTTCTAGGGAGAGAGAATGCTCATCGCAGAAGCCCAGGGACACAGGCAGAGAAGTTAATCTTGGATTGAAGGCAGAAATGGGACACAAGCAGATAAGCTAATCTTGGGTTGAAGGCAGAGATGTTTTCCACTGAGAAAATGTACTGAGAAAAGAAATGTGGAGCAGGCTTGCAGAAATCTTTATAGACCAGAGTAGAAAGATAAGAGAGTGGCCATAGATAGCTCTAGTTACTCTCTTCTAAGAAGAGTTACCTGGTGGATTTCACAAAAGGTTACTAGTAAGACTTGAAAAAAATGGTAAAAGGTTAGCAAGCTCATTCTGAGTAAAGGGAAAAGAGCCTTACTGGGTACAAGTCAAAGGGATTTCAGAGAGCAGCTCTGGATACTGGGTATTCAAGGATTGCACTCATCTGAGAAGCCGGCACAGCAAGCTCTGATGAATGCCGACTACTCCTCTACTTCTGTGATTCTAAGGGAACCACATGATCTTTCATTACACCTAGAAGAGAAGCTGCTACCAAATGGCCACATTGTATCAGATGCCATAATCTTCCTCCTTACTTGTCACTTTTATTACAAATATTCAGAAACATCCCCTGGCCCAAAGCCCTGTTTAGGAAACATGTCTAGAAGTACCCCATACAGTATAGAGTTCATATTTATGATGGCAGCACTAAAGTGAAAATAAAAATAATGATTAGGAGGCCAGCCACTTGTTCTCAGGCAAAGAAAGTACTCCTGTGTTATTTTCAACTTGATATAACTTTGTTATTCTGCATCAAAAGCCTATTTGAAAGGATATGCAGAATTAATTAGGTATGATGGGAAACAGGGAGGCAGTCCCACTCAACTTAGCCATTAATTACACAATGTTGTATTGTAAACTGATTATTTCAAGTATACTAACACTGCCCTTCCAATGGCAGACTGTTAATTTCATACCTGCAATGTGTTTAATTTTTCTTTCCTATCTCTCAAAGGCATTTGAAACAGAGCTAATTCTTTGGAAATCCTTGTGTTTTGTTCTCACTTATTTAAACCCAGACTAAGTGGAGAGAGAAAGGGAATTAGTCACCGTATTAAATAATCTTTGTTGTTCCTCTTTTGCATACAGGTGAAAAATTATGCATTTCAATCTGCTTGGAGAAGAGTAGAGGCTCTTTTCACAGTGCAATATACTAAGAATCATGAAGATGAAGTGATCTTCTTAAGCTATTGGTGCTGATCAAATAGAGTGGAATAAAGTCTTCAAGGAATTGTGAGGGTATTAATTTTAGAGCTGGGAGAGAGAAAAGAGAGAAGGAAGAAGGAAGGGAAGAAAGGAGGGAGGAAGGAAGGGAGGAAAGAAGAAAGGGAGGAAGGAAGGAAAAAAGAAAGGAAGGAAAAGGGAAGAGGACAAAGGAAAGAAGGAAAGGAAAGGAGGGGAAGGGAAGGGAAGGGAGGGGGAAGGAAGGAAGGGAGGAAGGAAGGAAGGTAGGAAGAGAGAGAGGGAGAGAGGGAGGGAGGAAGGGAGGGAGGGAGGAAGGAAGGAAGGAAGGAAAGAAACACACCATACATAAAGCAGTAGAGTGGACAGGCTAGGAAGGAAGGAAGGAAAGAAAGGGAAGGAAGGGAAGGAAGGATACACACCATGCATAAAGCAGTACAGTGGACAGGCTTTGGGAGGTGGTTCTTGATGGTCAGAGACTTGGAGCTATTTCTCATTTCGTCACTTACTCTGTGTGCAACTTGTTTTCTCAATTTGCAGCTAGGCAGGGGTTCTGTGGCATAATCTCTTAATACTTGACAAAACCATAAGTTGCCAGAATCATGAAATTTTAGAAATATATGGAGTTTGGGACATCATCTAGTCCAAACATTATATTTTCAAATGAAAGACTTCAAGCCCAGAAGGAAGAGTATCTTATACAAGATCTAGTTTGTATCAAGAAATTGTTATCTGGGGATAACCAAATAGCAGAGACTTTCCTGGAGGGACAGATGAAGAAGGGGGATTAGAGAGACGAAGGTGGTATTTGAAACAAGATTAAGAGGAAAAAACCACAACTAAAAGGAATCACAAAGGATGGTACAAGCAGGAGATAAAAGCAACTCAAAGGCTCGGGGACTGGCATTGGTGATATTGCCTCCAACAGAAAAAAAAATTAAAGGAAGTACATTTCATTTATTTCTCTAACCTAGGCAGTAAGTTGTGCGTCTATTGTTTTAAGCATTTCAGAGAAATTAAAATAAAAATCAATATTTAAAAAAACCTGCATTTCCTAGAAACTTCATATACATTTTTGGTGCTGTTGGAATGATTGCAGGGACAACCTAGTATTGGGTCCATGATGAAATTTCCAGCTCCAAACAACACATTTTACTCATTTGTATATTTTCCCAACATATTTATGCACTATAAATTTTGTTCTACCATTTTTTTTTCTTTATTGCATTTCAACAAAAAGATGATAAACAACAAGAACACATTGTTCTTGTCAAGGGGACACAGGAGCCAATTGAAAGACCTCTCAGTGGCCAAAAATGGACCAAGCTGAGCAACAAAATCAATGAAGTAGTATTGGATTATAAGCTGAGTATCAGAAAATATTCATGAATCCACAAGGATATAAATAAACTATTGAATAAACAAATGAGGATGAACAAATTCCCGTGAAGAAGAATTTCTAATTATTTATATAGATACTCTTGCCCTCAAGGAGGTAGAGAATAACATCTCACTCCTAAAGTGTGGGCTATAATAATGATACCCTTCCAAAGAGGATAGGGTGGAGAAGGAAGGAGACAAAAGTAACATTAAGGTAGAGAAACCTGACAGACACTACCTCAGCCAAATGATCAAGATTAATATCAACAGAGATCACTCATATTGATCATATATACCCCTGGTGAGATATAATGAGAATGACTATTTTTAATTTTATTTTTGAGACGTTTTCATTTTACTTGAGAAATTTAAATAAATTTGAGAAATTTTAATTTTATTTTTTTCACTCCCATCAGCCAGGTTGGAGTGCAATGGTGCAATCTTGGCTCACTGCAATCTTCACCTCCCAGGCTCAAGTAATTCTCCTGCCTTAGTCTCCCAAGTAACTGGGACTACAGGTGTGTGCCTCCATGCCTGGCTAATTTTTGTATTTTTTGTAGAGATGGGGGTCTCAACATGTTTGCCAGGCTAGTCTCAAACTCCTGGCCTCAACTGATCTGCCTACCTTGGCCTTCCAAAGTTCTGGGATTACAATGGTGAACCTCCATGCCCAGCTGAGAATGGCCTCTTAAGTCTGTGATTTTTTTTCCCAAAAATCTATAATCACAGCCTAATTATAAGAAAAAAACTTCAGACAAATTCAACTGAGAGAAAACCTATAAGATTCCTGTCAGTCATCAAAAGAAAGGAAAGTCTGAGGCACTGTCCATGTAAGAGGAACCTAAGAAGCCATGATGACTAAGTGTGATGTGTTATCCTCTGTGGGGTCAGAGAAAAAACATTAGTCAAATCTTAAAAAGTCTGAATAAAATATGGACTGTAGTGAATAATAATACATAATTATTAATTTGTTAATTGTGACAAATACACCATGCTAATAAAAATCGCTGATAATAAGGGAACCTGGGTATGAGGTATATGGGAAATCTCTGTACTGCCTTGGCAATTTTTCTGTAAACCTAAATAGATTCTAAAATGTTAGGTTTATTTTACAAAAGGAAAAAGTCCTTATTTAGTTGTAAAATAATGTTAACATCACCTGAATAGTTAAACTTGCTTCTTGCCAAATCTTGCCTCCCTCACCCCTACTGGGAGTTTCATTAGTATTTTGCATGAATGCCTACCTCGGTTCACATAAAGAGAGAATCAATGCCATTTTTTATCTTTTGACTTGAGAAAGGGTTTTCTGACATTTTAACCAAAAAGCAGATGTTCAAAAGCAAACCAAAATGACCAAATGTTATTGTACTTTCTGAACCTCAGACAACATGGACTGGAGTATGACCTGAATCTGTAAGTTTAATGCCTTGAAGACGAGTTATCCTCCAGAGGACTATAAATGTATGTGACTGCAGAGTGAACAGAATTTTTTTGAAAGCTGGTCTAGCTACAAATCTAAAATAGACCGTAAGATTGCAAGTATGAATGTAGCTTGACTACAGTCTCCAAGGTACAGAAGAAGAGAAAGACTAAAAACCGTGGGATAACAAGACACATTGAGATTACATCCTTGGCTAATAACTTTTCCTTTTGCCTGATACTTTATCTCCTGATATTTGAAAGACCTAGGGAATAAAATTTAATTGAAAATGGGAATTCCTAAAGTAATTTAAATTCTCAATACATAAATGAGTATATCAGAAAAATGTTACTAATCATTAATGTTGCTAAGATGAGAAAAAGGTAAATCCCAGTTACATTATATACAAATCTTTGGTATCCCTGGAGAGTTACAACAATACCGAAATCAAAACCAAGATGGCAGGGAAGGGCTATTCCTTGGGTCCTTTTGGGACAGCTTCCAGTGGACAGTCCAAGACAGAGATCGTAAGTCAGTTCGTCATTTAGATAATAGAATATTGTATTTTTTTGAAAAAGATAATTAGTGAAGTTTAACTTATGGATATATTTTAAGGTTTTCTCTTTTTTAGTAGAGATGAGATTCCTGTGTTCTTCAGACAAATTAAATATGGAAATTTTCATGATAAAATGTGAACATAAAAGACTATTTTGCTAATTCTAGTCTAAAATTGTTTTTTATTCCTTTATCCAGAAAACTGATATTATAAAAAGGAATTCTGAATTATCTAGATAATTCAGCTTGTAACCTTTTAGAGAGAGAAAGTATTCATCATAGAAATACTATTTAAACTTGTCACTGGGAGTCCTAGCAGTGCGAGCCACGCCCTTCCTCTGGAAGCAGGTGGCAATATGACAGCTCCCTAAGGAGAAGGGCATTTGAGGAATATTATGATGTTTACACACATGCTTGAGTCTTAGCCACTGATTCCTTGGCAATAGCATCTGATGATAGTCATCACGCTTTGTCATTTAAAAACAGAGCACTTTAACACTCTCCCACTCTCTTCATCTGCCTGATTCCCACTTTAACTTTCAGGTGTATACTTAACATCACTTGCTCCAAGAGGCCCTGTTTGAACCTCCTCTAAACTATAGCAGCTGCTCTCTTACACACACACACACATACACACACACACACATTCATACACGGTACAGTATTTCCTTTTGAATTTTAAAAATCACATGTTCAGTGTTTGTCCAACTCTTTAAAACCATAAATTGCAATAATTCTGCTGCTTGTCATGGTGATGTAACTGATCCAGAGTACTCTCTTGCCATTAAAAAAAACACAAAATTTTAATAAATTATGAGGCAACTGTTTCTGTACATAAAAAAAAAACAGTCTGCATAAGATTGTGATCTTTGAGAAAGGGAATAAACATGAGTTTAGTGTCACGTTTGCATACCCTGGTGAATATCTTCTAAACCAGTGCACCCAGAGGTGGATCTCAGTCAGCGCCAGGTGGTCTTGCTGAGCTGAAGGTTGAGATTGAAATACGGTGTTGCTGGAGGGAATGGAAATGGTAGAGCTAAGGAGAAAGGCACTAAGGAAAAGTCTGCCTAAGAGTTTCCAGTAGGCTCTGGACTGAAGGCTGAGTTGCACCTTCATAGAAAGAGAACCCATAAAGCCAAGAGAAGGTGGCAGTGCTTGTTGCAGGACTGAGAGCTTTGAGGAAGTGGATGATTTCACATAGAGATGCAAGATGAGGGAGGTCTGGTCCCACCAGTGTGTTCATGGACTGGAAGACTCAATACTGTTAATAGTTAAGATAACAGTTTTCACCAAATGGATATATAGATTGAATGAAATCCCAGTCGCAACCAAAGCAGCTGCTTTTACTGAAATGGGCAAGTCAGTTTTTAAACTTAATATGGAAATAAAAAAGACCTAGAAAAAGTTGAAACAATCTCGAAAAATAAAGGGGAAAAGGGAGGCTGTATACCACTTGATTTCATGGCTTGCCATATGTTACAACAGTGGTATTGGCATGTAGATAGAAAATAAATCAATGAAAGAAAATAGAGTCCAGAAATAAATTCACAAATATCAAGTTAATTGATTTTCAGTAAGGATTCAAGGCAATTTAATGGAGAAAGTTTTTGTTGTTGTTGTTGTTTTCACCTACAACTGGCACTGGATCAACTAGATAAATGAATGGAAAAGTATGATCATTGATCTCTACCTCACATCACACCCAAAATTTATTTGAAGTGTATCATAGACCTACATATAAAAGCTAATACTACAAAGCTTTTTGAAAATATAATATCTTTATTGTAAAAAGAATTATGAGAAAATGCAAAAATCACTATAAAAATAGAAGTTATAAGGTAAACCACCAAAATTAAATGACTTTCCTAATCAAAAACATAGTATTAAGAAAATATAAAAGATAAGCCCCAAACTGAGAGAAATATTTGAAATACACATATATAACAGAAGATTTATATTCAGAATATATTTTTAGAAACTCTTAAAACAGTGATAACACAACAACTCAAGTTTAAAAATTGTATGACTTGAACAAAAGCTTTACAAAAGAAGATGTAGAAATGTTTAATGAGCACAGGAAAAGGGAAGCTTCACTAACAACACCAAATGTTGATAATGATATGGAACAACTGGAAGGATCAAATATTTCTGATTACATCTGCAATTCCAGCACTTTGGGAGGTCCAGGTGGGCAGATCGCTTGAGCCCAGGTGTTCAAGACCATTCTGAACAACACGGCGAGACACTGTCTCTACAAAAAGTACAAAAGTCAGCTAGGTGTGGTGTGGTGTTGCATGCCTGTAGTCTCAGCTACTAGGGAGGCTCAGGTGGAAGGACTGCTTCATCCAGGAAGGTTGAGCCATGGTGAGCTGAGATCATATTCCAGCCTGGATGAAAGAGTGAGAACTTGTCTCAAATCAAACAAAAAATACATTTCTGGTTAAAGTGTAAAATGTTACAATCATGTTGGAAAACTGTTTGGCAATTTCCTTTAAAGTTAAACATGCTCTTACCGTACAATTCAGCTATTCTCTTCTAGGTATATACCCAAGGGAAATAGAAATTTATATTCATAAAAAGTCCATTATTGAATATTTATAGCAGCTTTATTAATTATAGCCAAAACAGGAAATAACACCAAATTTCAAAAACAGATACTATAAACAGTAACATATTTATACAATGGAATACCACCCAAGTAATAAAAAGGAATGAACTACTGGAACATGAGAAAGAAAAAATGAATCTTGAGAATGTTACATTATATGAAAGCAGAAGATGCTAGACAAAAAAGAATATGAATTATAGGAATCCACTCCACTCCATGAATTCCTAAGGCAGGCCAAAGGAATCTGTGTTGATTAGAGATGAGGACAGAGTTTGCCCGTGAGGGTTGCAAATCCACTGGAAGGAGCATGGGGAAATCTACTGAGGTGATGGATAAAGTCCCCATTTTGAGTGGGTTGCTGTTCCCTGAAGAAAAGCTGTTCCTCTGTTCACAACACTTCTGACACCAAATGTGAAAATGTAGAAGTTGGTTTTGTTTTGTTTGTTTTCCAAACCATCCAACCAAATGGGTGTCCAATAATTCATTTAATTTCTGACACTAATTCTACCTAGAGTTAGAGCAAACCCACAGATTAAGAACTCAGTCCCACAAGGTTGCCTCCTATTTCTGGTGCTGATTGCAAGTAGTAGACTCCAGGGTGCCCACATTCCTGTCCAACTTGTCTACACATCAGTGGTTCCCACAACCCCCTCCTCAGTTTCAATAGTTTACTATAATTGCTCACAAAACTCAAAGAAACATTTTACTTACATTTGCTGCTTTATTATAAAGGATATAAATAAATAGGCAGAGGAAGAGGTACATAGGGTATGTTCTGGAAGGGTCTGAGCACAGGAGTGTCTGTCCCCATGGAGCTGAAATGCACCACTCTGTTGTCATGTGGACACATTCACAAACCCAGAAATTCTCTGAACTCTAAATTTTATGGATTTTTTTATGAAAGCTTCATCATGTAGGCATGATCCATTATTAAATCAATCCCCAGCCCCTCTTCCTTCCCTGGAGAATGCAGGTGAGGCTAAAAACTCCGGAGTTATATGTTAGATGTCACAGTGACACAGGTGAATACATTTGTCAATATTCATGCAATTGTCCATTTAATTTCTGAGCATCGTACTATGTATATTTTGCCTTAATTGAAAACAAAAACAAAAACCTATGGTTTTTTCATAGTCAGAAATATTGTCTACTTTACCTTTTTACTGAAATTTCAAGGATGATTACAGTGCTCAGTATATATTAAATACTTATTAAACACATATTGAATAAAGCGTTTTGTTAAAATAAGAAGGCAAGGCCTAATTCTTATCAGTGCACTGGATCCTGCAGAGAAATCTAATGATTCCACCTTTTTAGGGTCTGTTTAGATGACTCTCTGCTTCCTGGTACTTTTGGTCCCCAAGTTCCTCATAGCTCTTGCCATTCCTTTGAGCGTTATCAGAATCAAATTCAAAGGGAACATGGAAAGGTGGTTGGTTTAACTTTCAAATGAATGTAGCCTTCACTAAATGGCACATAAAAGTTTATGACTAATGGCATTTATTTTGATTATTGACAAAGTAATTTGGATTCTTGAGGAATAATTAAACTGATTGAAAATGTTCTGATTGGTCAAGAGGTCAACATTTATAATTAATGGAAAATTACAATTGTTTACACAATGACACCATTCAGAACTAAACGTGACCATCCTAATTACTGTGATGGGTTCTTAAATGAATGCCCAAGCAGCCAGTCATGACGAGGCCTTTAGTATAAGTCATACATTTGTATATTTAAAAGAGATATTTAAAATTTGGTTTCATTTACATCAATTTAATTTTTTTAAGAGTATTGATCTTCAAATATTACATTTTTATTTATTCAAGAAGTAATTCTAATCTTGATGGGATTTATTGCAAAAAAAACTAATAGAATATTTCTTCAGTACTGAAGGCCCAGACTAAATGTCAGATTTTTATTACTTTGAATATTGATGGCATGTCCTATGAATTGTTTATCATGGGGATCAAGAATATCTTGATTATTTATGGTAATTTTAATTTTATTTTTCAAGAGACCTTTACACACCCATTATGTTATAACCTTATGCTTTAAATATGAAAACTGTAAAAATATCAATCTTATTTATGAAGAAGTTGAGACACAAAGGTTACCTGAGTTATCTAAAGTCATAAAACTGCTTAACCACACAAAGCAGGAATAGGGCATGAATTTTCATGTGCCCCACTGAGAATTTCTTCCACCAGATCATAGTGTTTCTGTGGTAACATAACTCCATCCTAAAACTAACTCCTGCAATCTCAGTGACTCTATAACTGAGATTAAAGTCATTTTGATTGAACATGTTTGTTTCAATGTGAGATGACTTTAATGATCACATCATTCTCAAAACATTTTTGATGAGAGTTATTGCACTTATTTTTTCTTCAGCAGAATCATCTCAGGAATAAGAAAGATAAACAAGGTACATCATCACCCAGACCCTGTCTAACTTTCCAGTTCCAATTTCTCACAATTCCTTGCCCAGTACTGTTGCTCTGAAAGGAAGCAACTACTTCTTGTAATTCTTAATACAAGCTCTATGTTGTTTCTCATTAATGTGCTGGAATGTAAGTTTTCTACTCTCTAGAATGTACCTCTTTATACTCTGTATGTATCTTTTTATAGGTGTTGGAATGTTATTACTCTATACTCGTATCTTCACATAACTAACTCCTGCTCTATAATGAAGGTACAATTCATAAACAAAGATATAATAACTATGAACCATTACAGGACAAACCAGTATTTTAATTTATCTATACACATACATATATATACACATACATTTATCAAGAGAAAAATGAAAGCAAAAATGTAGCAAAATCACAAGCGTAGGAGGAGGCAGTATTGATATACATCACCTTAAATAAGGTGAACCAAATAGGAAAAGAACTATGGGATGTCTGAATATATATTAAATGCATTTGAGTAGATGCTATTCACTATCTAAGGAAAGTTAAAAATAGGAAAAAAGTTCAATTAAAAATGCTTCAAGTTGGGACTACAGTTTCTTGGTGAATGTGGATGTTAGGTTTGGTTGAGATTTATGGTCGTTATTAGTGTTGGTTGCCAAATATTTTTCAGTTGCTTCCTTTTGTAACAGAGTTGGCTTGTGTATGTTTCCTTCTGTTGCCTTTGTACTGCCTTGAAAATCATGGAAACCTGGAAATGGAACCATGCTACATACCTGAATCCCTGTTGTGTACCATGATATGAGAAAATCAAACCATTATTAAGTCACCAAGATTCGAGGGTGAATGTGTTTCATGGGTTAGCCTTTATTTATCCTGATTTAAAGTAGAACTCTTTAGTAGTCTCCGAAGTGAAATTAAGAGGAAGATGATGCAAATGTTAACAATGATTAAGCAAAAAAAAAAATTTAAAGTTTGATTTCCCTCAATGTTGCTTCTAGTGCCTTTATAACCTGTGTGCACATGTTAATCTGTTCTATGAAATGAAGATGGTGCTTTGACAAACCAGAAGCATTGTTTCCATTTTCAGGGAAAGTATGCGCAGTATTCTTTTTTGAGTGTGCACCTCTTCTTATAAGGAACATCTTATGGGTGGGAGAGTGGATGAACATGGTCTCTTTAGTTCTCCTCTACCGTGTCTCAGAATATTAGGTTGATGCAAAAGCAATTGCGGTTTTTGCAGTTACTTTCTCTTTTTTGTCGTTTTTCTTTCTTTCTTTCTTTTCTTTCTTTTTTTTTTTTTTTGAGTTTGATTATTGCTCTGTTGCCCAGGCTAGAGTGCAGTGGTGTGATCTCAGCTCACTGCAACATCCACCTACCTGGGTTCAAGTTATTCTCCTGCCTCAGCCTCCTGAGTAGCTGGGATTACAGGCACGCGCTGCTACACCCAGCTAATTTTTTTTTTTTAATTTTTAGTGAGGATGGGGTTTTTCCATGTTGCCCAGGCTGATCTCAAACTACTGACCTGGTGATCTGTCTGCCTCAGCTTCCCTGAGTGCTGGAATTACAGCCGTGAGCCACCGTGCCTGGCCAGCAATTACTTTCAACGTCAAAAACCACAATTAGTTTTACACCAACCTCATAGAATAAAATGTGTGAGGTATGGAAAATAAACCTGGATGAATTTCGTCAGCCTCTACGTTGTTTGTACAGGGAGTATGTGCAAATTGTTTCATTGCACTACTCTGTGTGTCTTTTTGCTTCCTTTCATTTTTTTGGCTTTTCTCTACCTCCTCTCTCCTCTAGGTGTCTGAAGAAAATGAGAATGAGACATGTATCCTCAAAAGCGGAAACCGTTGGCCCCAGCTCCAAACTCACACTTGTTGCAACAGTAGATTTTGCAAAATTACAAAAAGAAAAAAAATCAGAAAATTCCTTTTTTTTTTTTTTGTCCCAGGCAAAGCAGAAATGGATGGACTCATTTTGTGGCTATATGCATTATTATTCTCTTCTCAGGTCAGGACTGCTAGACATGGAAAGAATTCATATCACAGTGTCTAACAGGAAGTGTATTGGAAGTTGTTCACAATCTCCAGGCACTTGGCAGGTCGAGAGAGGTGCAGAGAGCTGCCCTTTTCTATTCTTTTGGATTCAGGATTGTACTTCTGAAGTTTGTCCTTTACCATCTATTGTACACTGGCTTTTGCTGTTAGATAACTGGTTTCCAAAATTACCTGAGTCATTTATTACAAATTTCCTGGCCTTCCCCTAGGACAATTTATTTGTAGGTTTGAGGTGAATCCTAGTAATCAACAATTTAGCCAATACCACCCTCTTTCCCAGAAAGATCCTGAAATGGGTGATCTGAAAATACCTCATTTGAAACATTCTAGGTTAGTGAATTGAGTTTATTGTTTTACATATAAATTATTTTTACTATGCTTTATCATAGAGCTCGACTTGTTCCCAGAGGAAATCTATAGGCATAAAATGAACACATGTGTTCTCAACAGCTTTAATTAAAAGAGTGGTGTGCATATTTTAGTGCTATTAACAAAAACAAAATTGATTTGCTTTTCTAGATAATTGAATGTATGAAAACATCAGTGCCTTCCTTCTATAACTTAACTCTATAAATTCTGCATCATTTTCATGCTATAGGTGCTGGAATGTATTGTGAATTTCTATAAAGCAAGAAGAATGACTTAATATTTTAGTGTTTTGTTTTTGTTTTGTCTAATTTTTTACCAAACATAAAATGGCCTAAAATGAGTGCAAAATAAAAGTGTGACACCTTAAACTAAAGTGACATCAATCTTTCCCATAAGGTATTTTGTTCTGTGATGGCGGATACTACCATATGATTGAAACATTTCTGAGCATGCCATATGTCAAAGACTGAGCACCTTCTCCTAAATACATATATTTTTCAATGATGTATATAAAACATATTAAGGCAAAAGCAAATAGCAAACATAGGTCACTTTGTTTTTGCAGTTATAGTAGTTTCCAGACAGGCACTTCTGTTCCTATTCCAGGAACTATGACTAACATTTGTCTGTCTGGATGGTATCAATAAATGGGAAGACTAATAGTCTCTATGATGCCACCTGAATTTCTTATCATTGTTTATTTGTTCTCTCATGAAACATGCATCAAGTATTTACCACATACTGATTATATAGAAGATAAAAAGATGAAAAAGAGAACCCCAAAATGAATTTTCCCTCTAAGGCTGGTATGACATTAAGCAAAACTAATCATAATGCAAAATGGTAAGTGCAGTACTCAGCTTTCAAGATGACCCTCAATGATTGCCTACTTGTTTTTACGCCTTTGTGTAAAAACCAGTCCCCTCCCATGCTGAATTGTGGCTGCCTGTGTTACCAAAAAGATACTAAGGAAATGACAGGGAGTGACTTCTGAAATTTAGCCATAAATGATATTCTAGGTTCTGTTTTGCTCTTTCTTGAATCACCTCCTCTGGAGGAAGCCAGTTGCATGCAAAGACACTTAAGCAGCCAAAGGTTGTGTAGAGAGAAACTGAGGACTGCCATCAGAAGCCAGCATCAGCCTGCCAGCCATGCAAGGAGCCAGTGTGGAAGCCGGTATTCCAGATCCGGTGAAGCCTACTTCTTGACTGAAACTCCAGGAGAGACCGTGAAACAGAACGACCTAAACTACTCCTGAATTCCTGACTGATAGAAACTGAGATGATAAATGTTTTTATCATTTAAACTAGTAAGGTTTGGAGTAATGTTTTGCAGCAATCATTAACTAAATAGTAAAGAAAAAAACACCCTAAGAAAAGTTCCAAGTGTTACAGGGGTTAAGAGGAAAGGTTTCATGGAAGCCGTAGCATTTGAGTGAAGTCTTGAAACATGACAGGATTTAGAAATGCAGCAATGAGAAAGAAGCCCATTCTAGGTAGACGGAACAATGTGTGCAAGGCTACAGAGGTGACGATTTGCCAAGGATTAGGCAAACATCAAGTAATCTTGTTTGATTGCAACATTAGTCCCTCCCATTTACTCCAAAGTTGTCAGTTTTGTGTTGTGGAGGCTAGATGTATGGCTATTTCTTATTTGAAGCCAAAAAGGAGATAAACACATAAAGCTGAGTGTAAAATTTAGCAAAGTAAGTTTAGTAAGTCAGAGAAAGAGTCCAAATAGATCTCCTTCTATATCTCTCATCCAAGAAATAAGGCAAGCCAAGCCTTCCATTCCACTCTTTTAAGAGATCTATTTGGACTCCTTAAGAAGGGTCCATGGGGAAGCCCGAGAAAAAGGGAGCAAGGAATTCATAAATGGCATCTATTCAGAATGAAAATCTGTTGCTTATGGATGAGTTTCTCTATAAATCTACATGTGACTTGACATATATGGCAGACTAACTCCCTTCAGAGATAACTCATTTTATGAGGTAATATGGCATTTACACAAACATCAGAGAAGAATAGTAAAGTAAAATCATAGTATAGGACAGCACTAATTATGAATATAGATATGAAAATCACAAATAAAACCCATATTCAGCATTATATGTAAAACAAATAGGGGTTATTTGAGAAATATGGGAGTACTTTAATAGTGGAAAATCTGTATATGCAATTCACCATATTAGTGGATAAAAAGAAAAAAATAATTAACTGCTATAAAAAGGAAAACCTTTTGATAAATTTCAATGGACATTTATATTAAGAATTCTTAGAAAATCAGGAATACAAACTTCTTTAACCTGAAGAACAATAGCTATACAAACTTTAATAAATATAATTTTTGTAAAATATTAGAATTATTTATGGAATAAGTGTATTAGCTAGGGGAAATGCTTACTGCTGTTAGTAGATAAATCCCACGTTATCAGAATTTTAACACAATGAGCAAAGTCATTTCTGGCCAACAGGTAACACTGCCACAGCTACCTAAAAGAGGTTGAGAAATATAGACTGTTTGGAAATTTAGACCAAAGAGAAGAGAAAATGAGTTTGCTATTCATCTAGCAGCTGCTGACTCTTTATTTTGTAGTTACCAAACATCCATTTCATTAAAACATATTAAATTAGACTCTTAAACTCTTAAATTAAATTGTTCATTAAAACATCATATATAAAGCATATCCACTCTTGCCCCGAGAAACATCCAAAGTCCTATCTGTGGGAAATTCAGTTCAAATCAGCGTTCCAGGTGACATACATTCCTCTGCATTAGGTCTGAATGGGGCTTTTTGTCATCCAGTGATTTATGAATCAAAAGAAAAATCATATACTCCCTCCTGCCCCTACCTCCACTATCATCATAGCTAGAATAACTTCAATAAACATATCCATTCACAAAAGTGAAAATGGGAGCACATACCAGGAACTTCAAAACAGTGATCAAATCCTGTTGAATGAGTACTATGAGTTCCCTCTGCCTCACAGTGGAATCATTCCTTGGTTAGATCTCACTTCTGCCCTTTGGGAGGAACTATCTTGTCCTTGGCAGCCCTAGAGATTCCTTTTGTCCATCATTCTTTATACAATATCTGAAATGGGTTAGGACAGGTATAATCCTTGGCGGTTATATAGAAATTGGACCTCCTTCCTGCTTCAAGACTTGTATTAGAGCTCAAATGGTCAAAGATATTTTTATACCAGTCTTACAGTATCTTTCAATTTAGTTATCTCAAAAAAAAAAAAAAATAGCAGGGGGCGAAATCTGGAAGTCTCTTACAAAGTTGAACATCTGCTTACCATATGACTTAGCCATTATACTCTACAGCACTAATGCCAGGAAAGTGAAAATATATGTTCATTCAAAAACCTGTATGAAAATGTACATAGCAGGTTTATTTGTAATAGCCCAAAACTAGAATTGACCCAAATATACCTTTAACAGGAGAATAATTAAACAAACTCTGTGGTATCTCCATACTATGGAATAGTACTCAGCAATTAAAAGAGACAAACTATTGATACACGCACAAAATACATTGATTTTGTATTAGCTTCTTATTGCTTCTGTAATAAATTACCACAAATACAGTGGCCTAGAACAGCACACATTTCTTCTCCGACAGTTCTGGAGGTTGAAAGTATGCAAGCAATATGTTGGCTAGGCTGACTCCCTTCCAGAGGCTTCAGGGAAGAAGCTGTTTCCTTCCCTCTTTTCATCTACTAGAAGCTGTCTGCAATCACTGGCTCATGACCCTTTCCTTATGTCATTCTAATCTCTTGCTTCCATTGTCACATCTCTTACTTTTCTTTAACCTTCTAGTCTCCCTCTTAAAAGGGCCCTTGGAATTGTTTTGAGTCCACCTGGTTAGCCCAGGATGCTCTTCTCATCTCAAAGTCCTTACTCACAGCAATAATGCCTCTTTTGCTGTATTTTCTATATTCATAGTTACAGGGAATAAAAACATGGAAATCTTTTGAGATGGGGAAGCATTATTCTGTCTACCATTGATCAAAAGTATTAGGTTAGATGAAAAAAGCCATACTCAAGTGTTACATAGTCATGACACCATTTATACAGCAAAGTACCTGTTTAGTGTCAACAAAGACAAAATTCAAAACCGTAGCTCGGATCTGCTAGACGGATTTTAGGATTAGGCAAATTCAACCACCTTGTCACGGGTAATCCTAGCATGAAGTTGTAGATACAAACTTGAGCTTTCTGCAGTCAAATCCATTCTCCAGAGAAAGGCAGGAGAAACTGAGCTCCACACGGCAGAAGGTTTCCATCTATGAATTACTCCACCTCCCAAGATTCATTGGTGCATTATGTCAACGGGTGTCCCTTGCATGAAAAGAAACAAAAGATATAGGGAAGAATTGTTTCTTTTAACAATTGTAGTTTTTAATTTTGTTTAGGCTTAGCAGTGTGTGAATCTCCTATACTTTTTGAAGTTTGTATGCATTTCACAATAAAATTAAAATTTAAAATAATCAACAGAAGGCCATAAGACTGTAAGAATTACACTGTGGAAGGCTTTCATGACAATTCTAAATTTGGGAATTTAGAGGGTATAAAATGGAAAGCAGTTGAGACTTTGTAATCAGGGGAATAGCACATTCAGAACTGCATTGGGAGATGACTGCAATGACTTTCTAAGACAAGAATGAAGACAGGGTGTAAAACAAGATCAGCAAGAAGAGGATTGCCATGGTTCTGCCTAGACTAGGTTAGTGACCACAGGGAGGGGAAGCAGGGACACTTAGGAGTATCTTCTGATATGCTAGGGAATAGGACATCACTGTTAGGAAATGTCAGCCTTGTAAGTTTTTATCAAGTAGCTCCTCGTATAGTGTATGTGTTCAATAAGATATAGAAACAGATTCATTGTATGAAAAAGGGAGCATTAAAGGTCAGGTTAAGATTGAATGATATGAGAATGTTGAGATCATTCATATGAAGAAATTAGGAGGAGGGGTCTTAGTGGATGGGAGAACCAACTGTGAGTTTTAGACAGTCTTTGCTAGCTTAACTTTGTATCCAACCACATAGACAGATGAGGCATTAACTTAATATATTTATTTTAAGGTCATCAAAAACTCTCCATGTTCTATGAATATCGACTCTCATATCCCTGCTGTTTAAGACTTTCACTAAAATTTCTTGTTTATCCTTCATATAGGTCTCACATATTTTTTAGGATTAATTTTACTCCTACATATGCTAATATGTAGATAATAAATGAAGTCTTTGTATCCATTATGAAATGATAAGTAGTTATTACCAGTCTTTAGGAAAGCTCTCATTTTTTTGTGTTTCATATGAAACAGTCTTCTGTTCTATTGCTGGCACAGAAAGAATTAAGTGGAGAAGGAAAGCTCTTGGTTTCTATGTTTTGTTGGTTGTTTTTCATTTTTGTAAAATGGCACTCTATTCTATTGCTGTAAGAACCTAGCTAGAGAAAAACAAGCAGGGCCAGGGTGCAACAGAAGCTGGACAGGTAGAGAGCAGCCGTCAAGGAGCATTCAGGGCACAAGGTAAGAGATTCATGTTGCCTTTTTATCTGTTTTCTTAACATTCACCATTCTTTTCTTATACTATGTTAGTAATGAGAAAACATTAATATATAATTAAGTATATCTGAAGCCGTGAAATATGGAAAGGTATTTTCTATCACTATCAGTGTCTGAAAACAACAATGGACAGGCTGGTGTATAACCCTTGAGACCTTTGATGATGAGAGTGTTCCCCTTCCTGAGGGGTCCTCAGTAAACCCAGCACTCTATAAACACAGTATGCTATTGTTACCAGAAAGGGGTCCCAATCCAGACCCCAAAAGAGGGTTCTTAGATCTTGTGCAAGAAAGAATTTGAGGCTAATCCACAGAATAAAGTGAAAGGAAGTTGGTTAAGAAAGTAAAGAAATAAAGAATGGCTAGTGCCTAGTCAGAGCAGCAGCATCGACCTGTGATTGCCCCTTTTTATGGTTATTTCTTGAGGAAATGCTAAACAAAAGTGCATTATTCATGAATTTCCTGAGAATGGCGCTGGTAATTCCAGAGCTTAGGGTTCCTCCCCTTTTTAGACCAAATAGGGTAATTTCTGGACGTTGCCATGACATTTGTAAACTCTTATGGCGCTGATGGAAGTGTAGCAGTGAGGATGACCAGAGGACACTACTATCAACATTTTGGTTTTGGAAAGGTTTTAGCCAGTTTCTTTACTGCAATCTGTTTATCAGCAAGGTCGTTATGTCCTGTATCTTGTACCCACCTCTTATCTCATCCTGTGACTTAGAATGCCTAAGTAACTGGGAATGTCTAATTATATAGCCCTAACTATATAGCCCAGTAGGTCTGAGCCTCATTTTACCTAGCTTTCGTTCAAGATGGAGTTTTTCTGGTTCAAACACCTCTGACACTATGAGGGTGCTTTGGCAAGAATTATCTTTGGACTACTTTGGCTTCGAACTCCCAGGGAGTGATCATGCCAATAGAAATGGAAGTAAGAATGTATCTTGTCTCTCCAACTGAACTGTTCAGAAAGAGTTAATAATTTCATAATAATATTACGAGTAATTATAGCAGTGGTATGTGGTTAATCAAGGTTCTATGTGCATTTCTTTCACAGAGTGAGATATTTAATTTTCACATGAAGCCTGTGTTTTCAGGGGTTGTTATGCCTGCTTTACAGATGAACAAATTGAAATGTTAAATAACCTAAATAGCCTAAGAGCTTATGAGAGAATTGGGGCTGGGATTAGAACCTGGTTCTTCTGAATTCAGCATCCAGGTGCCAGAACTCCATGAGAAATAGAGGTAGTTTATTTATTAAATGATAAAACTATTTAAATGTTCCCAGTATCATACCTAGCATTTAGTAGAGACTCAGTACATTTTAGTTCTTGTTTTCTCTCTCTGAAACAATTAACTAATTAACAAAATGAACAAAAACTTGTCACAATTCCACATTAGAGTTAAGGCATTGTAAAATAATGGACTTAGGAATTTAGGAGTTCCAGATGGCAACCAAGAAGTTGAGGGGTGAGGACTCCTCCAGAGTATCAGTAGCCCAGAAGAGCTATGCTAGACATGTTCGAGGCAAAGAAAGAAAGGCCAGGAAGAGGCCACGAAGGAGGCAGTGACCACTAAGAGGGGAAATGGCAGGGAGAGAATCCAGATGACCAGAATAACCAAATAACACGTTAGAAGAGCTAATGTCTATTATTCAAGATGAGGTTGTCTCCAATTCTGAAGTATTAGAAATTCTCCTCAATGTACCCTGACACTATGATTAACACTAATCTTGAGTAAAAATTTGCCACCTACAAAAACCCTGGGCAGATAGAGTTTTTCCTAAAACCTGAAGGAGGATGGGTGGCCCACCCATGCAGTAAGAGGTATTGAAGACAAATAATATCGAGTAACAGCAGGAATCAGGCAGCTTTCTTGGACATTCTGCAGTAGACACAGATGAGCCTCCCTTTCTCATTGAATTAGCAGGTGACCCTTTATGTCAGAGTGAAAGAAACCCAACCCTGCTGGTTCTGTCAAAAGACACTTCTAGGAGGCAGGTGTATAAGATGGTTCTCATGCTGTCCTGTCATCATGCTTAATCAGGGACCACTACTTGGGGCAGACAACATAAATGCTTGGCTAGCAGGACTTGGTTTCCAGCAGCCTTGAAGGAGGTTGGGTAAAATGTTTTTGTCAGGATGAATCCCCCTGGAATCATGAACCCAGTGCCACACCATCTCTAAATGGCTGTTTCCCGCATGTAGTGTCAGGTTTTTCTTTTCTCTTTTCCCCTAATCCTCTAGGACTGTCCGTAAGTGGAAGCGTCTACTGAGGCTTAGATGAATATAACCATGAATATCAATAAGATCCTTGATCCTTCTCAGCATAGGTGAGTGTACTGGGGCCATTTCCCAGCTCTTTGAGAGACGAGGGGCTATTACGCCCTTGTACTTTTTAACCTCCTGTTCTATGGAGACAGCAATCACACACTGCCGTAATTCCATTAGTTAATGAATACTCTAAGAACTTGTCCATCAGAAAGATACACTTAAAAATTAATCAATTATCTCTTCTCTTAATGTTTTCCCCCATTTCTTATACCTCCTCATTTAACTGAAACTATATTGGATTTGATTAGTTCTTGAATTTAAAATGTTCATGTGATTGTACAGATAGGTTGAGAAAGGAGGAAGTATTTCTAATTTTCCCTCCGTTTTTGCTTCATATTCCCATTTCAAGTTCTTGGGTAGCATGGTCTAGCAGGAAAATTGCAAATTTGAGATAAGCAGTTCACCTCTGCCCCATGGTGGGCTGATGATTTGTTGTTGCTGTTGTTGTTGTTGATATGGAGTCCCACTCTGTTGCCCAGGCTGAAGTGCAGTGGAGCACGATCTCAGCTCACTGCAACCTCTACCCTCTGGGTTCAAGCAATTCTCCTGCTTCAGCCTCACTACTAACTGGGATAACAGGGGTGCACTACCATGCCCACCTAAATTTTTTGTATTTTTACTAGAGATGGGGTTTCACCATATTGGTCAGTCTGGTCTTGAACTCCTGACTTCAAGTGATCCTCCCACCTAGGCCTCCCAAAATGCAGGTATGAGTCACCATGCCCAGCCAGGCTGATGATTTCTGTGCTCTTCTTTGCTGAGCCTAGACTCAGTTTCAGAACTCTAATCAATTCAGGAAACCAAGCAAACATTAGCAATCAATCAGTTCCCAGAGGTAGAAGTAATTAGCCAATTTCCATCTAATAGGAGGAAACTAATTTAGGACTCGGGCATCACACATTTCTTTCAGTATCTAGCTGTGACATTAGTCAAGTTATTTAACTTCACTTCACCTGTATCCCTTCTGATCTTTACATGGACAGACTTCAGTAGCATTATGTCATATGAGCATTTGACTTTACAAATTCAACTATACATATTCAGCAAATAACCACAATAGCAGTGATAGTTTTCCTACCACAAGGCCTCAAACGCATATAAACTACTACTTCTGATAGTCAACCAAAAAAAAAAAATAGTAATCTTTTTCAATGCAATAGAAAAACTGGTTGGATTGCCCTCATAAGGAAGACGAAGTAAACACAAAATCACTTGTGCTACATTTTATGAGCTTTTAAAGAGATTTTTGAAGGGCAATTTTGATTCTACACAATTTTTGCCTGATGTGCTGATTTTAGATTTAATCTTATTTAAGTAATGAATGCACTCTAGTAAATGTCAGAGCTAATGAGTGGTTGTGAGGTTATGTGAACAAGAGAGGTGATAGCACTTTTGAAAGTTAAAAAAAAAAAAAGTACTACCCAAATGTATGGCTACAGTGTGATGATGGAGATGGTGATAATAAGAAAGAAGCCCTGGGCACCCTGAGTGTCAAGAGAATATTAACATTTTGCTAATGAGATATTATTATATGTGGTCATCAGCTGATATAGTTTGGATATTTGTCCCGCCAAAATCCCATATTGAAATGTAATCCCTAGTATTGGAGGTGGGGCCTGGTGGGAGGTGACTGGATCATGGTGGTGGATATCTCATAAGTAAATTTCACTATCCACATGGTGATCTTCTCACGATCATTAGTGAGTTCTCACGGGGTCTGGCTGTGAGTGGCACTGACTTGACACGGTGGTTCATGCCTGTAATCCCAGCACTTTGGGAGCCCAAGGTGGGCAGATCACGAGGTCAGGAGATTGAGACCATCCTGGCTAACACAGTGAAATCCTGTCTCTACTAAAAATACAAAAAATTAGCCAGGCATGGTGGTACATGCCTGTAATCCCACCTACTAGGAAGGCTGAGAAAAAGAATTGCTTGAAACCAGGAGGCAGATGTTGCAGTGAGCTGAGATCATGCCACTGCACTCCAGCCTGGGTGACAGAGTAAGACTCTGTCTCAAAAAAAAGAAAAAAAAAAGGAGAGAGATCCAAGATGGCTGACTACTAGCAGCTCAGGATTGTAGCTCCCAGAGAAAGCACAAAGAACGAGAGGACGCCACATTTTCACAAGAATTTTTGTTGCTTATGGACTAGAATTCCCAGTGGAGGAGCCCCACGGGTCGCCAGTGCAACTCTTGTGGCCGGTGTGGTGGTTTTGCTGGTGCTTTGGTGCGGCAGTTCTTGGTACAGAGTAAACGGGACTAGCTTCCCTTTTGATCGATATTTGGATTTCTGGGAAAGCGAGTCGTCCATTTACATGATTGAAATAAGGATTCAAGAGGGAAGCCAGACCAGAGATCCCTCGAGCAGAAAAGCACCACGAATCTTAATGCCGCAGTTTTAGCTGGCGCAGTGGGTTGCTCAGATTTCGGCATTGGGAATCAACAAGTTGGATGTCCACTTAGAGACCTAAATCGAAAGTAGGTAATTACAGAGAAGACAGGTGGATAAAATTACAATGATGGGAAGGAACCAGCGTAAAAAAGCTGAGAATAGCCAGAAGCAGAATGCTTCTCCTTCTACAGGGGATCACAGTTCTTCACCATCAAGAGAACAAGGCCTGATGGAGAACGAGTGCTTTCCAATAACAGAGATGGGCTTCAGAAGGTGGATGATAAGGAACTTTTTTGAGTTAAAAGAACATGTTCTAGCCCAATGCAAAGAAACTAAGAACCTTGAAAAAAGGTTTGACGGAATCCTAATGAGAAGAGACAATTTAGAAATGAATATAAGGGAGTTATTGGAACTGGAGAACACAATAAGAGAACTTCGCAAAGTATGCACAGGTTTTAACGGTCGAATTGATCAAGCAGAAGAAAGAATATCAGAGGTCGAAGACCTACTTAATGAAATGAAATGAGAAGACAAGATTTGAGAACAAAGAGTAAAAAGGAATGAGCAAAGTCTCCAGGAAATATGGGACTATGTGAAAAGACCTAATTTACTATTGATCGGTGTACCTGAATGTCATGAAGAGAATGAATCTAAGTTGGAAAATATTTTTCAGAATATTATTCAGGAAAACTTTCCTAACCTAGTAAGGC
>CAUYQU010016697.1:0-31516 GCA_963574635.1 Cheracebus regulus | reverse complement strand
GCCGAGCCCGACTAAAAGGGCAACCAGTCCCGTACACGCCGCACCGAGAAGCGCCACGACGGCCAAAAGAATTGCGCTGGCGACCCGTGTGGCTCCTTCTCCGGGAATCTCCCAGTCTGTGGGCATCAAAAATTCGTCTGCAATTGCGGCGTCCACTCGTTCTCTGCGCTTTCACTGGGAGCTACATTCCTGAGCTGTTGCTAATCGGCCATCTTGGATCTCTCCAAAAATGTCTTTTTAAATTTATATTTTAACCTTTAAATGTTCTGTTTCTCTGAAGAAGTATATCTTCTAGCATGTCCAGAGATTCTGATTTATTAAATATTATTTTGTAAGCCACTGTTATTCACGTGTTATACCAGAAACAAGAATTTAGAGAGTATAGCATTTAAAAATATATTGACGTATGTTCACAAATAATGAAGTCAGATACAAGTATGTCTTTAAATTGATTGCTTTTTCATAAAATGGGAAAAAATTTCTTACCTTTCCTCTGGAGTATCTACATGAAATGTTCTCTCTATAACAGTGGTCCACTGGAGACATCTGATTATAAATGTGTTTGGCTTTGGTCGTTCTGTTTTCATTAACTGGCATTCTAGGAATAAAATAAAATGTTTCTTTAAATGGGCATATATTTAAACCAAGAATAATTGAGAACTACAGAGTTCTATTTTAAACAAAATCCACTGCAAACTCACAGCTTTCTATGGATCTCCACTCAGGATTATTCACAACCTGACCTTAGTATTCCTTGCCAATCCTTCACCCATTCTGGTCACATTAACCACCTCAACTGGACTATGCAAATTTCCCCAAACACATCTTTTTTCAAAGGCATAAATATGCCTTTGTTTCAGCTGTTCTCACTATCTGAAATACTGTCCCCACTTATTCTACCTCTTCATATGCGTCACCTGCAGTCAAAATAATACTGATCCTTGCAGGTCCAGATCAAATACTACTCCTTCCATAAAACCTTCCATAACACCTGGTCCTAGACTGACCATTTCATCCTCTATATTGTCATTACTTATTACCATATCCCTCATTTGTCACTTACCATAGACTATCTTACAGTATTATCATTTTAAGAAAATTACAAATGTCGCTTATCCTTACCTAGATTATAAGCCTTTTGACAATATAAACTGCCTGTAACTCCTAGTATCCACAGCCCGGAGAGCCAGTCAGTCTAAATGTGATTAAATTCTGTTCGTGAATAACTAGGAAAATGTTAAAGAACATGTGCATAGTGTAGTGCCTAAAAGTATGGATTCTGACACTGGTGTGCCTGGATTCAATTATTTTTTCGTACCATTAACCACACAAACTTGGACGAATTAATTAAACTCTCTGGTCTTCAACAGTTAAGTGAGAAACAATAACAGTATCTACATCATAGAATTGATGTGGGAATAATAAATTCATGTAATATTAGCATAATATGAAATACATAAGCTTTCAATAAATATTAACTATTATTGGGTATACATCTGAGCTGGGCTTTAAAGGATTAAGTGGTACTGGAAACCAAGAGAAAATAGAGTAGGGTTGTCTGCTGACTCTGCTCTTTTGGAAGAAACTAATTTATCTCAGTCGAAAAATTCAAGTCTTTTCTCAGTGCTTATCTGCTGTGTCCTATCTCCATCATTACCAACTATCAACTAACTACCTTTTCTATATCTTTATAGTTCCAAGTCATTAGCTGCCTTATTTTTTTTTCTTTCTTTCTTTTTTTGAGACAAAGTCTCACTCTGTCGCCCAGGCTGGAGTGCAGTGGTGCAATCCTGGCTCACTGCAACCTCCACCTCCCGGATTCAATTGATTCTCATACCTCCCCCACCAGAGTAGCTGAGATTAAAGGCGTGCACCACCACACCCAGCTAATTTTTCTATTTTTAAGAGAGACAGGGTTTAACCATGTTGGCCAGGCTGGTCTTGAACTCCTGACCTCAAGTGATCCACCTGCCTTGGCCTCTCAAAGTGCTAGGATAACAGGCTTGACCCACTGTGCCTGGCCCCAGATTAGCTCTTTATTGGCCCTTTACACTGAGAGAAATCATTAAGTCAAGGATCTCTGCTTAGTTTTTCTTTTCTAACAAGTTTTCATGTTTTCAGCAATCATCTCTCAGTTTACCAAAATCAAAATCCAAACTTTTTCACCTCGGAGTTCTACTTTAAGACACATGTCTAAATACATAGTGAATTTACCTGGTTGAATTACTGAACCACCTCTAAAACCAAACTCAGTATCTTTCCCCTAAAATTCATTCCTCCTCCTGGCTTTCATAATTTTTGCAACACCCAGACTGAAACATAAAGTGATCTTCCTTTTTGAGATTGGTGCCATTTGCAATTACCAATGCTCCTTGACTTATGACTGTGTTACATCCCAATAAACGCACTGGAAGTCAAAAATATTGTAAGGCAAAATGCATTTAACACACCTAGATTACCAAACATCATAGGTTAGCCTAGCCAACTTTAAACATGCCCAGAACACTTACGTTAGCCTAAAGTTGGACAAAATCATCTAACACAAAGCCTGTTTTGTAGTAGAGTGCTGAATACTACACATAGATGGGTGTTTCGTCGACATGATGAGATGTGAAAACACAAAACGTAAGAGCATCCAGAAAAATGCTGGCAACACAGTACCCTGCAGAGTACCCACGGTGCACGCTGTGATCACACGGCTGACTGGGATCTGTGATTTGCTGCTGCCACCCAGCATCATAGGGAGTGTTATACAGCAGATAACCAGCCCGGGAAAAGACAAAAGTCCTGAATTTGAAATACAGATTCCACTGAGTGTTTATTGCTGTTAGGACCATGGCAAAGGAAAAAAGCATCATTACATTGAACTGTTGTAAATGGGGGACGATTCATAACTGGTTTTTCCACTTTTGTAATTCTCCTTTAGATTCTCAGTACCCAATGCCTAAACCTCCCAGCTGCCCTAAGACCGGATTCTTCCTATTTAGAGATGTTGAGAGACTATATAAGTTAAAGACAGAAACTGCTCTGGGAGACATCTGAACATGTCCAAAAGTGAACTCCTGACCTCTCTCAACCCTGTTCCTCCTTCTGCCAACCTCTACTATGGATTTCTCTATCTCAGATAATGACACCTCCAATCTTTAAATTGCTCACGCTGAAAACACGAGAATCACCTTGGAGTACTCTCTTCTCCGACATGACATTCACTCCTTCTGCAAACCCTGGTGTTTCCACTTTAAAAACATAACCCGTTTCTGATAACTTCTCACCACCTCCACAACGTCAGACTAAGCCATCACTGTCTCTCACCTGATGATTCCAAAAACCTTAGAATAGCTTTCCCCTGCCCCAACTGCAGTCTGTTCTCAACACAGCAGCCAAAAATCTTCTTAAAATGAGTATCTGCAACAAAATTCTGCAGTGTTTTAGTTCACTAAGAATAGAAGACTAAGGCTTTTAAGTGATCTACAGGTGTCCTATGTAATCTGACCCTCCCACCAACCCCACTGAAGTTTCCGACCTACTTCCCTAGTACTCTCTTTCAGGCCACTCTGCCAGCCACCCTGGCTTCCCTGGGTTTCCTCAACAATGCACTACACTCTTTCTGCTTTAGAGCTTTTTGTTAAGCTGTGCCCTCTGCCTAGCATTCTTTCCCCCCTCACATCCACACAGCTGTCTACTTTGATCATCCTATTTAATACTGCAATCTGCACCCCTTACCTAGGACTTTCCATCTTATCTGCTCTACTTTTTATTTTCCATAGAATGTTACCATTTGCTAACATTGGTGAAGTTTTTTAGTATCTTTTGCTTGTTATCTTTTCAACAAATTGTAAACTCCACTCACATATTCTTAGCACTTAGAACTATGCCTGACACATAGTACTCAGTATTTTCCAAATGAATGAATTCTGATAGTAATAATCCAACAAAGAAGGTAATTTTGATGATACTAAAAGATAATTTCTGGAGCAATCTTCCTATGTAAGCAAGAAGGGATTAAATTTCCTGGACAAGTAAAGAGATAGCTCTAATCAGGAGTATAAATAGCTAAGTGATGAAATCAGAGAGAAGATATAAGAGCCCAAATGCAATTAGGAGTACAGAAGCAAGGAGAAGCTGATAGAAATTATTTTCTCACTGCTTCTGTTTTATTTTTTCAATGAATTAGGATGTAAAACCATCAGAAATAAGGTTGCAAAAGGATCCAATGGGCTCTGAAAAAAAAAAATAAAAAGATATGAAATGGTACTCTGGGAAAATGGAAGTACAAATAGACTAGGGAAATATGCCGTGACTGCCGAGTGGCATTAAGGACCAATCTGAATTTAACAATGAAGAATTTAAAGTAATAACAGAGATCATGGTTGTATATTTTCTCCCAGATATATTCAGCTGCATGTGCACAGGTGAGGAACATGAAGAAATGAATTTAAGCAAAGGTGTATTTTAACCAAGTAAGTCTGTCAAAGCAAGAAAACAGAAAAGAATAGAGTAAGCAAGGCAAGGGAGTAATTACGATAATTCACTAAGAAATCTAAAATGGGTATAGAGGGAAGTGAGAACCTGGGGATGTGTAAGATAATGAAAAAGTGGTAGAATCAATAGGTCATAAATTCTATTGTAACACAAACTTTGTATAGCAGTGTTACATATTTTTTAAATATGAAAGTTAAAAAATACCAAATATAGTACTCCATAAAAAAATAAACAATAAAAATACTGTTCATTTGAAAGATGTAAGTTTTAAAATATCAGACATTATACTAATTTATACTAACAAAGAGCCAACCAACTCCTGTGACTGACTCGGCCCATCAGTCTGATTCTCTTTGAAGCCTACTGTTCCTCCCCATATCTTTCTTTTTGAAACTCCTATTACATTTCCAGCCAGTGGTTCACTACATTGTCCTGCATGTGTTTAACAAATGTTAATTTAGTCTTACAGCTATATTACTTAAAAGGAATTATGTGCACAATTCTTCTTACAGCACCTAGGACAGTGACAGCACATAGGAGTATATAATAAATACTTGATGACTGGGCAACTATTGACTGGCTTTCAAGTAAACAATGTAGGACAGACACTTAAAAGAGGGGCAGGCCCAAGACAAATACTCAAGAATAAACTATGGGGTACAGAGAAATAGAGCAAGGAAGCAAAGAAAGAATGTCCAGTCTGAGGTTCACTATTTCAGTTTTTCTTCAGGTTGCCATGACGGTGACAGAAGGTAATTAAGATAATGGACTTTGAAATCAGAATAAGAAATTCAAATTCAGGCTCTTACACAATCAGCAGTGTGATCCTCTTCAAAGTATTTTATATCTAAGCCCTCAGGTTCATCATCTTTAAAAGAGCTATTATGAATTAACTATTTTCAACTCTATGCCTAAATGAAATGTAAATGCTGTAATTTAAAGAACTTCTCAACACTAGAATTTTAGAAGCTATTTAAAATACTATGTTATCAGACTCCAAATATTAATTACTATAATTTATAAGCCTGCAAAAAACAACGATAAAAGGCATTACTTTAACTATCATTCTCAAGCAGATCACTGAAAAGGAATGGCTTAGAAAAGAATAAAATATTTGTATTTATGTATGGAGTGGTTTGGAAAAATATTAGAATATAACATATTGACTAAGTAGTTATGCACTAAGGATTCATGAACCAAACGACATATATGAAATGTCAGTTATGGGCCAATCACTATGCAAAATTCTGGGCGCACAAAAAGTGAGTAAGAAACTCTATAAGTTCACAGCACACACCATACTTTATTAATCATTCTACCCATGTAATTATAAAGTAGTACTTTACTCATGTTATAAATGATTTAATCAAATCCTTGTGAACCCTCTAGTCCAATAAAAATAATGTTACATGTAATTACAAAAAAATAATAGAAATAAACCTCTTATTTTATAGGTCTCAGTATGACTCTACAAACATGTTTGATTTCTAAATAATATCCATTAAATTGAGACTGTAGAAAAGAGAAGCAGTTATTACCAAGATATTCCAGTGGTAGTTGGATCACTACCCAGAAAATACCACAATGTCTTAGGATTTGTTACTGTAACAAACAAATGTAACTTAAAAAGCTGAATCCAAATTCAAAAAAGTTAAAACTCTAAATTACCATGTTAAAACCAGTGATCCAGTAAACAGAAAAACTTTGAGTTGTTGCATGTTGGCCATAAGAAGAAATCGAAAACACATGACTCTTAAAGGAAATGGTGGTTAATAAATGGATTAGCCAATACATCTTTAGTGTATTTTCCTTTTGGTTATGTAAAGATTGCCAAAACAAGGTAGGGCAATTTAAATTTTAAAAACAGAAGTAGAAACTTTGGACAGAAATTCTAAAAAGCTACTAACCAAATGATAACAAAGGCATAACAGATTCCATTTTTCATTAAATCACATAATGAAATAATGCTGGCTCTGGGTTATGATGACCATAAATCAAGTTTATTTTTCAGGTCTTAAACTATGATACACCATGGAGATTCTTTGAAGGCAACAAAAAGCATTTATATTTTCTGTTTAATGTTTTCACTATCTAGGGGCAAAAAAGCATAATGCCCATTTAAAACTCAGTACATCAACCTTAAAGAGATTCATTTAATCCCCTAAGAAGGTGACTTAGGTAAGGCAGGTGTCCTGGTAGGGAGCAATTTCAGCAGCTAATTGTTGAGTGATCACTATATTCCAGGCACTGCACAGAGTGGTGCATAAAGCTTATTTAATCCAAAAGACAAACCTAAAAGGTGTTATTATCTTCCATTTTATAAATGAGTGAATTTACGAGACTCAAGACAAGCTAAATAACTTGCCCCAAAACACACAACTGTGAGTCACTATATAAGGATTTATTCCAAGTCTATCTCAATTCCAATCCCATGCTCTTCTGAAGAAAATACAGTGCTACGAAAAGTGCCTTAAAAATCAGTAATCATCCGTCAAAGCGACAGGACTATCTGTTCCCTCTTCTCTGTCTTCTCCGTACCTTCCCTGTGCTTGGCCCTTCTCCCATCTATGACACTTTTTCTCATATAAGGAAATCCAGGATAAGTTTCAACTGATAACAATGTTTGAGCGGGGGAGGGCTCCACTGTGTTTGCCTCTGGTTCTCTCCACAGTATAAGGATGGACGTGAATGAGGATTATCCCCTAGCAGGATCCTGATCCTCCACATCTAGTTTCTCTAGAAAGGAGTAATGGGAGGTGGTTTAGAATGAGAAGCTGAAGGGAAAGAAAGTGGTAAGCATAGCAGAAAGGAAGGCAGGAGAGTCTCTGGGTTCCTTCACTGCTGGCTCTCACATTCTGCAATACTAATGAAGTTAATGATTTAAAAAATGTTCAACTACTAATAATGGAAAAGTGATCTGCAGACTTGCATCAATCCAGCTTCAGGTTTCTAGTTATTTTTGTCTGAACCATTTGCCTGTTTATCATCCAGACTCAACATATCTCTCTCCACACAGGAAAGAGGAGAGAAAACTAAGTTCTTACACTTGATTCCCTAATACAAGGAGTTCAATAAATAAGGGGAGTAAGATTGGGTTACTAACATTACATTTCCCTCTAGAAGATGTTTTCCACTTTATGATCCACATTCCAAATTGTGACATTTTAATTATCATAAACCACCATTCTGGAATTAACATGAAATACTATTTATGAACTTGAGTTGAATCTGAAATCATGATGTGTTAATGTGAACTTCTCCTAACACATTTTTCTTTTATAAATATGGTCACTACAGATACTACCATTTACCAAAAGCACATTTACAGAGCCAATATTTTCCCCATCAACATTTCTCTATCTTGTTTGCCCACAGAATCCTGCCTCTAATTAAACAAACATACACCTCAAGAGTCTTCTGGAACAACTGTTCTCTGCATACCCACTGCCTACTTCAAATTTCAAATAAAAATACTGTGGTCATTTTGAGACAATAGTTAACATATAAAAATGACGTAAGACACTTACTAACAGAATTATAAGAGACCTGTAAACATTTAGTGGACTCAAGGAATTAGGCATGTTGATTTTTTGGCTTTGATTTTGGTTTTTGCAGTGTTAACAGCCATGGACTTTTAAAAAATGTAGTAAAATATACATAACATAAAATGAACCATTTTAAGTGTGTAGCTTGGCGACATAAGTAAATTCACATTGCTATGCGGGCAAGTTGGTTTTTAAACATATTTCTTCATTTACTTTCACTATATAAATCATCCATGCTTAATACACAAAAGTTCATAAGTATAGGCAAAATAAAAATGTTCATAATCCTACCATTCAGATATAACCATTATGAATGTTTGAATACATACATTTTTAAATCTTTTCTAAGCACTTTTTAAAATAAAAATGAGACTATAATTGATGACATTATGTGTTTTGGATATTTTCCATTTCAGTAAATAAAGATGTACATCATTATATTTAATGGTGGCATAAGACTCCACTGTACTCAAACACCAGAGTAAACAGTTTATTTATAGTCATAATGCATGAAACAAATAAAAGTCAATTATTCAGATGTACACAGGATATCTAATCACTCATTACATGTTACTGAATAACATGTTAAAATATGAAAAATAATTATGAGCACTATTTCTAAGAAAAGCTATTTATATTTGAAACAGGATGAAGCTGGGATATGAAAACAAAATTTTTAAACAATCCAACAAGAATGTACATTAGACTGAAAATTCCCTTAGGGGAAGGTCCATACTATTTGATTTCTAGTACTACACCTAAACATCTGGTCTCAAATAAATAAATGAACAGAATGACTAACACACTATGCCAATTTATCTGTGCCTTGGCTAACTGAAATCAAATGTTAAAAAATAGCTAAAAGATCATCTACCCCTAATAAAATAATTGATTCAGGCAAAAATCATTAATGCCAACATGTCAAACCACAGATCATCTGGCAACCACTTGAGGGAAGCTTAAGTTTTTAATGAAGAGATGACACTGTCACCACCATAACCCAGTGAACAATGATAGCAATTACTAACAGTTGGTCAACCAAATATTAGGTACCTCTTGACATAATGCAATATGAAGTACACAGACTCACCAAGGAAACAATCTTGATAAAAATTCTGAATATGAATCTGATGGAATCTTTAGATCTAACTGCCTTTTACAGTAAACACAGAGGTAGAGGAAAAAGTTAAATGACATCTCATAGAAACAATCAGAGAATTCCAGAAGAGAGTACTTTTGCAGGACAAATGACATAGTTGCTATAATAAGTGAATGTACCCAAAAATGAGGTAAGGAGGGTAGTCTAATACTCTGCTAGACTAGCAGGGACTTAAAAGATTTATAAGAATCAAATGCAATGCATGGTTCTCCTTAATGCATTCTGGTCTAAACAAACCAGTTTTAGGCAACAAGTGGGAAATCTGAATTTGTACTTGGTAATACTAAAGAATAGTTTTATTAGATTTGATTGTGATACAGCTTTTAAAAAAAAAAATTTAGGCTGGGTGCGGTGGCTCACGCCTGTAATCCCAGCACTTTGGGAAGCTGAGGCGGGCAGATCATAAGGTCAAGAGATCAAGACCATCCTTTTCAACATGGTGAAACCTCATCTCTACTAAAACACACAAAAATTATCTGGGCGTGGTGGCGCATGCCTGTAGTCCCAGCTACGTGGGAGGCTGAGGCAGGAGAATCACTTGAACCCGGGAGGCAGAGGCCGCAGTGAGCCGAGGTCGCGCCACTGCACTCCAGCCTGGCAACAGAATGAGACTCCATCTCAAAACAAAACAAAACAAATTTAGATTCAGGAAGTACAAGTGCAGGTTTGTTACATGTGTATAATGTATAAAGCTGAGATTTGGGCTTCTAGTGAATCCATCACCCAAATAATAAACACAGTACTCAATAGGTAGTTTTCGGGCTCTCGCCCCACTCTTCCCCTTTCTGGAGTCCTCATTGCCTATATTTCCATCTTTACGTCCATGTGTACCCACTATTTAGCTCCTACCGAGAATAACTTACAACTTAAATGCCTCGAGTTTCCATCTGTACCAATGAGATAATTTCTACTCACATATCTTCAAAGTAGCTTACCAGTGCACACATACCATAGTGAAATAAATAATAAACATATACATAGACCAAGATGCAGATTCAAAGTCACTTTTTGTTGTTTTGTTTTGAGATGGAGTCTTGTTGGTGCATTCTCGGCTCATTGCAACCTCTGCCTATCAGGTTCAAGTGATTCTCCTGCCTCAGCCTCCAAAGTAGCTGGGATTACAAGCAACCGCCACCCACACCTGGATAATTTTTTGTATTTTTAGTAAAGACAGCATTTCACCATGTAGGCCAGGCTGGTCTTGAACTCCTGAATCCGCCTGCCTCCACTTCCAAAAGTGCTGGGATTACAGGTGTGAGCCACTGCACACGGCCTTAAAGTCACTCTTTAAAGCACTTGTATTCAATGCTGCTCCTCCTCTGCCTAATGGCCCCAGTTCTTCTCCTTCATTTTGCTGGTAAATCACTCAAAATTATCTACAAGGCTGGCCTTTGTTTCCCATGCCTTAACCAATTAGCCAAACTGTGGTTTCCACCACTCTACTGAAGCCTCCTTTTCATCAGGTATATCTTCCTTGTTCTCATTTTCATTTCCTTGCAGCATTTGATGTTCTTGGCTCCCTATCCTTTGAGTCCCTTTTCCTTGACTTCCATGACACTGACTTGCCCGGTTTTACTACCATCTCATACCATTCATTAGTTTTTCTTAGGGCCTCTACTTCCAAAAGGAGTTGCTCTCTTAGGCTTCAGATCTTTGTTATGCTTTTATTTTTTGATCATTTTTACCAGTAAATTTACACTTGAACAATATTTGTTCAGTACTCACAGTATATCAGCCAGCAACCTAGGCATTGAATAGCAGTGAACAAAACAAAGTCCCTAATTTTCATAAAGCTTATATTTTACTGAGGGGATGAGTAATCAAACAATAAACAAACAAAACAATTTATAACATAGTAGGTGCTTGTAAACAATATGAAGAAAAATTAGACAGGTCACTGAGGTAAAGTGACAAGGAGGTGATACTTTAGAAAGATTAATTTAAAAGGATGTCTCTAATGAAATGAGAGGCCAATGCAGATTACGTACAGGCGGATTAAGCTACCCAGAGTGAACAGTAAGTGCAGACTCACAGCTGGAGAAATCCCACAGATGTATTTGTGAAATAGCAAGAAGTCTAGCGTAACTGGAGTCAAGGAAGTTAGGAAAAAGGTAGCAGATGAGGTTAGAAAGATCTTCGAGTTGGTAAGGACTTTGGGTTTAATTATAGATGGGCTTCCCAGTGGTTTTGCATAACTGACACCTGATGTCTGATGACTCTCAAACCTGCTTCTTCAGTCCTAGCCCTTCTCATCTAGCTCCATCACCATGTGGCAAAACTAGCATCTCCTTTGAGGTCCTATATCACCTCATCCTCAAGATATCCAAAAGGGTTTTGTTTTGTGCTGTTTTACCTTCCAAGTCGAAAAATACTATACCAGTATAGTTTTTCTATTTTATTTCCATATCATTTTCCTAATCACCCAAGAAACACTTCCTCAGTCATCTCTGACCCATCCTTCTCTTGCAACCCTCATGGCTAAGCCACCGACATTCCTATTAACAGTTTGTTCATTATGACTCTTGCAATCATCCATTTTTTTTGTCCAACTGCAGACACCCAATCTGTGTGTCAAAATCCCTATCACTGAAAAGACCTCCCGGGTGGTCTCCCTTTTCTACCCTTCTTCCTAAGTTGCTCTGTATACTACTAGTTAGATGAGTCCTATCCAAATTCTTAATCTATATATCATTCTCTTCAAAAATATTTTCCTGTCTGCAGGACAATGTTCAAATACATTTCTTAGCCGGACTTTCAAAGCTATTCATAAGGAAGCCTCATTAATTAAAACAAAAAGTTTGAAACTGTATTCTTCACTGCCAAACTGTGAGTACTTTCTGCTAATAAACATGTCTCTTCACTGTCCCCTAAAAATTCTGATTAACTTCAGGATTTAATAACTCATGCTGTTTCTCTCACCTGAAACACGCTCCCTTCCTTTTTACTTAGATTCTAGTCACTCAAGATCTTCTTATTCCAATTCATACTCCCTATCCCTGAAGATCTACACTTATTATTTATATCCCATATGCTGGTACTTTATCATATGCTGTGATTTACTTGACTGTTTTGAGTGAAACTCCTTAACTATAAGCTTCAGGGAATTTGGAATACTTCTCATAGTTCTTTTATATTCATCAAAATCTAAGCACATACAAACTGAATTTTAAGAAAAGCTTCAAGAAACATTTCAGAAAAATATAATTTCTCATAACTTATTTTTTCTCATAAAATATCCTCAATATTTTAAAGTTCATACTGTCTTAGGGAAAAAAAGTTCTATTTCTTTCCACCTAAAACCTGAGATAATTATTTCTTCAAAACCTAAATTGTCTGGTCACAGTGGCTCACAACTGTAATCCCAACACTTCAGGAGGCCGGGGCAGGAGGACTGCCTGAGGCCAAAATGTGGCCAACATAGTGAGGTGCTATATTTATTTTTAAATAATAAAGATAACTTAAATCGCCTGGTTTAGACCACCTCTAAGATCAATAAATATTTTAAAAGAATAATGCAAGTTTTAAGCATATATATATATATTTTTAATAACTCCTAATAACATCAATTTAAATACATATAGATAGACATACTTATTTTTTGCACTCTAATCACATTCTTGATTTTGGAGCAACAGCTCTAATACTTGAGATATGTTTCTTTCCATAGGAAAAATAGAAAGGATTAGATGTAAATAATAAAGGATTTTTTACCCCCTTGGAGAAAAATTAAAAGGTAGGCCTACTCATCCAGAGTAAAGCACTGTCCAAATAAACAATGAATTGTGAAGGATAATAAACAAATCCAATAATTCCATTAAAATCAAATATAGGCCAGGTGCAGTGACTCACACCTGTAATCCCAGCACTCTGGCAGGCCAAGGCAGGAGGATCACCTGAGATCAGGAGTTGGAGACCAGCCTGACCAACATGGAAAAACCCTGTCTCTACTAAAAAATACAAAATTATCCGGGTCTGGTGGCACATGCCTCTAATTCCAGCTACTGGGGAGGCTGAGGCAGAAGAATCACTTGAACTGGGGAGGCGGAGGTTGCAGTGAGCTGAGACCATGCTGCTGCTTTCTAGCCTGGGCAACAAGAGGGACGCACCATCTCAAAAGAAAAAAAAAACATCAAATATAGAAGCTGGGCACAGTGGCTCAAACCTGTAATCCCAGAACTTTGGGAGGCCAAGGCAGGCAGATCACATGAGGTCAGGAGTTCGAGATCAGCCTGGCCAACACGGAGAAACCCCATCTCTACTAAAAACAAAACAAAACAAAACAAAACAAAACAAAACACTTGGCCAGGCATGATGGTAGGTGCCAGTAATCCCAGCTACTTGGGAAACTGAGGCAGGATAATTGTTCGAACTCAGAGGATGCAGTGAGTCGAGATCATGCCATTGCACTCTAGCCTGAGCAACAGAGCAAGACTCTGTCTCAAAAAAAAAAAAAAAAAAAAAAAAACCTTTTGGGAAAGTACTCTCTAACTTCTTTAAACTTTAAGGGGAAGGTCTAGATGTGTTTTCTTTACATTCAGGAATTCTAACTCCAAATAAGGTAGCCTGGCTTTGAAAGACGGCTGCAACCACAGACATAAAGAGGTCTCTTGGGTCTTTACTACAGCAAAAACAGCAGCAGCAACAAAAACACTTCATTTTAAAATCTGGTTTAACCGACAGAGAGCAAGCTAAATGAAGTAAAGTAAAACAATCAGCTCATTCACTGATCTCTAGAAGAATACCGGGAAAAAATCTCATCTAAAATCTTTGCCAATTTAAATCAGTAGGAAAATTTTGCTTTCCATTATATCTTTCTCCAAAATTTATTTTTTAAATAGCTAATTATTTTAGCACATTATCAGTTGCTTCACTCCATTAAGATTTCATATACATTATTTCTTACTTAATACTCTCAGTCAAGTTCTAAAGTATGTTCATTTCCAGTTCACAGATTTTTTAAAAAGGAAGCTATTTAATGTTGAAATCTCTTATTCAAAATCATCAAGCCATTAATATGGTAAAACTGAGTCTCAAATCCAGGTTTTCTAGCTCTAAATTCATGTCTCTTTTTACATCACACACAGTTTTTAGGATGTTGGTTGCTCATAAAAGGAAATAAAGTTTTTCTTCTAATAAACTTTATAAAACAGTTTACACTTGGAAAACACAGGTTTGAACTGCACAGGTCCACTTATACATGGAATTTTTTCAATAGTTACACCAAGTATGCCTGTCTCCTGTCTTTTCCCTTCCACCTGCTCCACACCTCTTCTTCTCTGCCACCCAAGACAGCAAAACTAAGCCCTTTTCTTCCTCCTTCTCTTCAGCCTACTCCACATGAAGACAATGAGGATGAAGATCCTTATGATGATCCACTTCCACTTATCAATGGCAAATGTTTTCTCTTCCTTACAATTTTCTTAACATTTTCTCTAGTTTACATTATACAGTATATAATACACATAATACATAAAATATGTGTCAATTAACCGTTTAGATTATTGGTAAAGCATCTGGGCAACAGTAGAATGTTAGTAGCTAAGTTTGGGGGAATCAAAAGTCATAACATGGATGTCTGACTGCACAAGGACTGAAGCCCCTAACCTCTGCATCGCTCAAGGGTCAATCATATTTCACATTCTAGTTTTATGCAAATAAATTGACATAAACAGGTGATAGAGAATTATTTTTTCCCCGAGAGAAAACTGACCTGTTTTAGTTAGTAGTCATGCATTAAAAATAACTGCCATCTACGTTGACATTATATTGAAAAGCATCAACAAACTCTGATCATATAAGACAAAGTTCTTTTAAGTGAGAGATAAGCTGTCAAGTATTATTAAACTGCTTCAGAACCTTCTTATAGAAGTTATATTTGAATAATCTCTGTCAATATCAGATTATTGGAACAAGGCTGAGAGCACATTTAAGTATTCATTGGCCAAAATGTTAAAAACCTAACATGAATTAACATGTAACTACAGTTGCTCGGAGTCTAATATTGGAACTTGTTCAGGCTTGTAAGTCTAAGTCAACTTTGCTGATTAATTAGTCATAATAAAATAATACATTTTAAAAAGCCATCAATAAATAGGTAAAGAATAGAGATATAACTCTCTAGAGAATAGAGATATAACAAAGAAATATCAAACAATTTATGAGTTTGACCATTAATAGGTAAAGAACAGAGAGATACCTCTAAAGAATAGAGATATAACAGAAATATCAAACAATTTATGAGGCAAACAGTAAATCTGTAAATAATTTAACAAAAATATTTTAACAAAATGTTCCACAGGACTAACGTTAAGTTCAAAGGAAACAATGCACATGAAATAACACTGTAAAGAGTATTAGATGTTTATTTTTAATTACCTTACAAGAATACCCTACAGAGACAAAAACTTTATCAGTGTGCTTTTGGAAGCAGTAACTTGCTGGTTGGATGATTCAGTTATCATGAACTATTCTGGCAGGTTTCAAAAGCAGTGCCATTTTAAAACATTAAAAATGTCTAAAAATGCAACCATAGTAATCGATTCTGAGTGCATGGGTTGGGGGTGAGGGAGAAAGACAATGACAAATTGGTCCAAAAGGACACTGAGACTTCATAGTTGGAAGACTATTGTGCTGACAATTAGTAACAGAGGAAGCAGAGCACAAAACAAATGAATGAAAAAAGCTGAACTTGCAATGAAAGACCTTATTATAGTTCAGAAACATTATTGTAATAAAGGGGCAATGTACTCTCCTCTATAAAACTTCCAAACAGGCACCCTAGTCTCTTTTCTCTTCCCCTGCATTTCATTTTTTCATTAGCATCTGCTTGATTATGTATTATTTCCAACCCAAAAGAAAGCCTCTGTATCTTTCCTAAATTCCAAGGTTTAAAGGTCCTTCTTCCCAATGTGGCCTTAGGCCTCATTTAACTTTACTCAAAGTATAATAAATGCTTTTAAATAAAAATAAAAATATAGACGTGAAAAAAATCTGAAAGCCAGTAATTTAGCATGTATCATCAACTCGGCGAAAGCAATAAAACATGTCCCTCAAGTTCAGTTTGTTAAAAGTGCAATGATTCTGCCTCTAAAAAAATCAGTCTCTCTCCTATGACCTCTATGATATAATTGGCAAAGTTACACTGAAATCTTCGCATACTAATGAATCATCTACATTAAGCTGCCATTTCTCTAAATGGAATCATCCAAAAGCTCTCAAATACATCTTCACGTCTTCATGTACTAGTCAAGAATAACAAGATCTGATCCATGATACTGACAGACAGACTAGTCTAGAGGCATGGAAAACCCATATCTTCTGAACTGTCCACAATAGAAAACCTCTCACCTCAAGGCCCTAATGTAAGGTAATCAGAGTTCCTTTAGTTAAGTAGGAATATGAAAAAGCACTGGTCTGGAAACTTAAAAGCTGTGGGTTTATCTCCCAGCTCCAACTCTGAAAGAATTCCTTGCCATTGGGAAATTCCATGAGCCTACTTTCTACAGCTTTAGAATAGATTGTTTGTCCTTCAAGGATGTTGGTGGTAAGATTAAATATATCTTACTAACACATGCATATATATGTATGTATGAGTGTGTGTGTGTATATATATATATATACGTATATATATATATATATGTAAAGTATGTAGCACAAGGTACTCAACAAGTGGTAATTTATTATTATACTACTTATCAGTACACTCAGTATTTCAAGAAATTATTATATGATGCTGACAGGCAAACCACTGAATTAGAAGAAAGGACGTTAGAGATAGAGCCTTCACTCTAACTCTCTCACTCTACAGATGACAAAATTCTGAGTCCCAGGATAGTTACGCAACCAGCTCGACATTACATCATAAGACTCTATCAAATTTATCAGCCACCCATCTACCACATCTATATTTGTTCCTTTGCTCTAGCAGAAAAAAAGTATCGCTATTATATAAATTCAACTCTTGACAACAATAAGAGTCCACTATTAACCAAATGGGTGACACCTGGCATAGCACTAAATTTCTGCGGGCAATGGCTACATATTACTTTGTCATCTCTGAACTCCATATATGATTAAATGCATTCAAACCAAGTGTTAGATCAGAGTTCAAATCACAGTTCTGCCATGTACTTGCTTTGAGGCTCTGGGAAAGTTTTCCAATCTCTCTAGGTCTCAGATTCATCATCTAGCTTTTTTTCTTTAAGTAATAATATTTATTTCATGTTGTTCATGTGATAACAAAATGCAATGACACAAATAAAGCACCTTGTAAAAAGCAGCCTCTTTAAAAACATTAATTTTTTCCCTAACTTCCTTAAACCGTAATTGTCCTAATTTCTGATGTATTAATTACAAAATGGGATTAAAGCACCAAATATAATGGGCATACCACTATCTTTCTAATTACAATTTCAAAAACTAATTACCCACAATCCTCTTTCTAGAAACTAAGTATTTAAGTTAAAAATGACACAGTTAAAAAAATGATTCAACAAATAAATCAGGTAGGTATCTACATTCAACTTACCAAAATAATTTATGAATAAGGTCATAAATTAGTGTTGTCAGAAAGATATGCAAAAAGAATTATTTTTACCCTTCAGATATAGAAGGGTGTCATGAAGGAAAATGCTGAAATCAGTAATAAGATAAAACTGTACACTGATCCTTAGCTCAGTATCAATGGCTAGCTGTTGTCGGTGGCACTACACTCAGATATATAGAGCTATCAATAATTAATTTATTGCAAAAAACATACACAGTAAATATACTACAGTTGCCTTACCATACACAGGCTGCAGGTGGTGATCCTCCTACCCCCTCCCTCCACTTCCCATCCACAATACCCCAACTTCTCTACATAAAAGGCAAATTTTTAGAAATTAAATATGTAAAGAGATAATGTACCCCTTTCCAAGCTATAGCGTAAAACCTTTTTAGCTTAATTTTTTAAAAATCTGTAAGTAGGATTTTAAAATGGAGTGTTCATTTGTGTCAATAAAATGATTTTATATTCTACTAAGAGAGAAAATTCTACTAGGAGAGAAGACACAATGTTACTACAGAAACTGCAAATAAAACATGAGGTAAGCTAACAAACAGGGTAACTAGTGCCTAACTGCAGTCCTGAGAAAACAATGTCTGATATGATTAGAGCATTCTGCTAAGTACTTCAAGTACTATATTTATTCCTATCAGTCATTATTTTTCCTCATTTGATATTTTTCGCTCTATACAGGGTTAAGGAAATAATAAACCATCTGGAGCTTTCATTCATTTCTGAGGATTTTATACTCGCTTACTTCAATAAGATAAAAAGAAATTCAGCCAAAGTTTCTCAGAAATAATTTTTCAAATCAATGTTATTCTTGTTACCTGGAAAGTAACTTTATCTTTCAAAATTTTACTATTTCACCAAACAATCTCAATTTCCAAAGAAGCTTTTCTTCACAATTCAGTCTTTAATGATACCTCCTTTTCCTAAATTTTAACTGCATATATTAATTGCAAAACTTACCTCAGAACTTAGCCAATAAACATCTCAAAATACCAATTCCAAGGGTTTGTGGCCTATTTTTGCTACCATAAATTCTTCAAAGCCAAGGGATAGATCATATATCTATGGAATAAGAAAATGAACAGAAAACTCTAGGTTCGCTGTGGTAGACATGGATTCATGCTGTGGGCTCTGCCATTTGCCAGACAGTGGCCTAAGCAAGTTGTATAACCTGAGTTTCTTTAAAATGGGGGACATAATACTTACCTCACAGTGTTGTTGTGAAGATAAAATGAGGTAGCATATGTGAAAGGGCTTGGTACATAGTAACGCTCAAAGAAAGGTTGGTTTCCTTCCTTATTTCCTTCTTTTTTCCCCTCAGTACCTGGTACAGTGTTGAGAGCATAATAACCCTCAATAAAAACTTTCTAAATATTCATTAGAATTTGACTTCTGAAAAAATATATTTAAATATTTTGATGACTCCCATGTTTCCAAATTGTGTTACTTTAAGTCATACACGCATACACACAAGGTAGTAAACTTCAAAACAGAGCAGGTGCAAATGGTTGTTATTTGAGAAGACTAGAAAAGAAAATCAAGGAAGGAGTCAGGTATTTAAAAATAATTGGGTGATACTAATTACTTAAGCACCTATCAACAACTAAGAGTTGATTGCTAACCTTAGAAAAACTTAAGTGGGGGTGAGGGAGAAGGCAGATACAGAGGAAAGGAAGGAGGGGAAAAGAAAGGAATAAAGGAAGGCGGTCATGCTGGAATCTCTTTTATGTCCTCTATGTAAACTATTGAAGCTGATCACTACTTGCCTGACTTCCTTTAAAAAATAATCCCCATTGCATCCTCCACCTTTCAAAAAAAGGAGTAATCTAGGAAGCAAATTAATTTTCATTTTTCCTCCAATGGATGGGATCCTCTTCAACCAGTCAGAAAAATACCTTAAAGGATTTTATTACTTAAAAAAAAAAACTTCTGACAAAAAAGGGGACAATAGTCACATGTCAGTGTGACTTCCTCAGCCTGCAGAAGCTTTGTCTCCCAGAGGCTAGGGTTTAAAGAATTTGGTCCACATCCCATTCCTCTTGCCCTCCCCACAAAAACCCTGAGTCTGAGCCAAAGGTTCTTTTTTTTTTTTTAAAGCAATCAATATATGTTTATTGAATACTCTTTTTTATTGTATGTTTTTTACTTTATTATACTTTAAGTTCTAAGATACATGTGCAGAACGTATAGGTTTGTTACACAGGTATACATGTGATATGGTGGTTTGCTGCACCCATCAACCACATTAGGTATTTCTCCTAATGCTATCCCTCGCTTAGCTCCCCCATCCCCTGACAGACCCTGGTGTGTGATGTTCCCCTCCCTGTATCCATGTGTTCTCATTGTTCAACTCCTACTTATGAGAACATATAGTGTTTGGTTTTCTGTTCCTGTGTTAGTTTGCTAAAAATGATGGTTTCCAGCTTCATCCATGTCCCTGCAAAGGACATGAACTTGTCCTTTTTTATGGCTGCACAGTACTCCATGGTGTATATGTGTCACACTTTCTTCAGTCTATCACTGATGGGCATTTGGGTTGATTCCACCTCTTTGCTATTGGGAATAGTGCTGCAATAAACATACATGTGCATGTGTCTTTGCAGTAAAATGATTTATAATTCTTTGTATACATACCCAGTAATGGGATTGCTGGGTCAAATGGTATTTCTGGTTCTAGATCCTTGAGGAATCACCACACTGTCTTCCACAATGGTTGAACTAATTTACACTCCCACCAACAGTGTAAAAGCGTCCCTATTTCTCCACATCCACTTCAACATCTGTTGTTTCCCAGCTTTTTAATGATCACCATTCTAACTGGCGTGAGATGCTATCTCACTGTGGTTTTGATTTACATTTCTCTCATGACCAGTGATGATGGGCCTGTTTTCATGTTAGATGACCACATAAACGTCTTCATTTGAGAACTGTCTATTCAAACCCCTCGTCCACTTTTTGATGGAGTTTTTTTTTCTTGTAAATTTAAGTTCCTTGTAGATTCTGATTAGCCCTTCATCAGATAAATAGATTGCAAAAATCTTCTCCCATTCTGTAGGTTGCCTGTTCACGCTGATGATATTTTGCTGAGCAGAAGCTCTTTAGTTTAATTAAATCCCATTTGTCAATTTTGGCTTTTGTTGTCATTGTTTTTGGTGTTTTAGTCATGAAGTCTTTGCCCATGCCTATGTCCTGAATGGTATTGCCTAGGTTTTCTTCTAGGGTTTTTATGGTTGTAGGTCTTGCATTTAAGTCTTTAATCCATCTTGAGTTAACTTTTGTATAAGGTGTAAGGAAGGGGTCCAGCTTCAGTTTTCTGTATATGGCTAGCCAGTTTTCCCAACACCATTTATTAAATAGGGAATCCTTTCCCCATTATTTGTTTTTGTCAGGTTTGTCAAAGATCAGATGGTTGGTGTTATTTCTGAGGCCTCTGTTCTGTTCCATTGGTCAATATACCTGTTTTGGTAACAGTACCATGCTGTTTTGGGTACTGTAGCCTTGTAATATAGGTTGAGGTCAAGTAGTGTGATGCCTGCAGCTTTGTTGTTTTTGCTTAGGATTGTCTGGGCTACATGGGCTCTTTTGTGGCATTCCCTTTGAAAACCTGCACAAGACAAGGATGCCCTCTCTCAACACTCCTATTCAACATAGTATTGGAAGTTCTGGCCAGGGCAATCAGGCAAGAGAAAGAAATAAAGCAGATTCCAGTAGGAAGAGAGGAAGTCAAATTGTCTGTCTGCAGATGACATGATTGTATATTTAGAAAACCCCATCATCTCAGCTCAAAATCTCCTTAAGCTGATAAGCAACTTCAGCAAAGTCTCAGGATATAAAATCAATGTGCAAAAATCACACGCATTCCTATACACCAAGAATAGAGAGCCAAATCATGAGTGAACTCCCCTTCACAATTGCTACAAAGAGAATAAAATACCTAGGAATACAACTTACATGGAATGTGAAGGACCTCTTCAAGGAGAACTACAAGCCACTGCTCAAGGAAATAAGAGAGAACATAAACAAATGGAAAAACATTCCATGCTCTTGGTTAGGAAGAATCAATATCGTGAAAATGGCCATACTGCCCAAAGTAATTTATAGATTCTATGCTATCCCCATCAAGCTACTATTTACTTTCCTCACAAAATTGGAGAAAAAACTACTTTAAATTTCATATGGAACCCAAAAAAGAGCCCACATAGCCAAGACAATCCTAAGCAAAAAGAACAAAGCTGTAGACATCATGCTACCTGACTTCAAACTGTACTACAAGGCTACAGTAATCAAACAGCATGGTACTCATATCAAAACAGATATATAGACCAAAGGAACAGAACAGAGGCCTCAGAAATAACACCACACATCTACAACCATCTGATCTTTGACAAAACTCACAAAAATAAGCAATGGGGAAAGGATTCCCTATTTAATAAATGGGTTGGGAAAACTGGTAGCAATTTGCACAAAGCTGAAACTGGATCCCTTCCTTACACCTTATTTAAAAAATTAACTCAAGATGGATTAAAGATTTAAACGTAAGACCTAAACCATAAAAACTCTAGAAGAAAACCTAAGCAATAACTTTCTGGACGTAGGCATGGGCAAAGACTTCATGTCTAAAACATGAAAAGCAATGGCAACAAAAGTCAAAATAGACAAATGGGATCTAATTAAACTAAAGTGCTTCTACACAGAAAAAGAAACTGTCAGAGTGAACAGACAACCTACAGAATAGAAGAAAATTTTTGCAATCTCTCTCTGACAAAGGACAAATATCCAGAATCTACAAAGAACTCAAACAAATTTACAATAAAATAAAACAACCCCATCGAAAAGTGAGTGAAGGATACGAACAGACACTTCTCAAAAGGAGACATTTATGTGGCAAACAAACATATGAAAAAATGCTCATCATCACTGGTCATGAGAGAAATGCAAATCAAAACCACAGTGTGATACCATCTCACGCCAGTTAGAATGGTGATCATTAAAAAGTCAGGAAACCACATGCTGGTGAGGGTGTGGAGAAATAGGAATGCTTTTACACTGTTGGTGGGAGTGTGAATTAGTTCAGCCACTGTGGAAGATAATGTGGCTATTCCTCAAGTATCTAGAACTAGAAATACCATTTGACCCAACAATCCCATTACTGGATAACATTAGGATAAACACCTAATGTGGATGACAGGGTGATGGGTGCACCAAACCATCATGTCACATGTATACCTATGTAACAAACCTGTATTTCTGCCCATGTATCCCAGAACTTAAAATATAATAATTTAAAAAATCTTATTTATAATTATCATTTTTTTAGACTAAAAGGGTTATTCCAGGTATCTGACAAATTGTCAGTAATAGAAATCCTTATTTCTTTTTGAGGTAGAATTGCTAGTTTTTCCATTTGAAATGTGTCAATTTATATTGCACATTATCAGTTTGGAAGTTTCTTTTTTTCCACACTCTGATCGACCTTAGGCATACCTCAGACAATCATAGAGTCTGAGCCTCTCTTCATGTAATTCTTACTTTTTTTATTTTATCTCTAATTGACTGTTTTTAGGATATTAGTATTATTGCTAAGGTATTAGTTGTTTTATTATTTATAAGACCTCATTTAGTTCCTGCTCCCTCTTTTCCCCATTCATTTGTCACAAGAACCTAATCGTTACTCTGAATATGACACTTAATGTGGAAGATAAGAGAATTATAGGTTGCTTTTCTAGTAAACATGCTGAGTCATTACAACTACAGACTTTGGTATCAGATCTTTCAATTCCTGACTCTTTAGCTCTTTCCTAGCTGCTGTGTAATCTTGGCTATCTCACTTAATCTCTTTATGCTTCAGTCACCTCACTGGGAAAATGTATGTAATCAAGATATCTAACCTCATAGAGTTAAAGCAGGAATTAATGAAATAATATTTGGAAAGCACTTTGCGCAATCTTTGGAGTGTAGCAAGTGACCAATGACTAAGTAGTATCTCTTTTATGTTATTTGATTCTAAACTTATGACTATGTGGTCCAATTTACAGATCAAGATCAGGGCTGTCTGCCCCAGATGCAGGAAATAAGAGAATACACTGTCTGTAGAGAATTTAAAAACAACTGACTAAAAATCTGTCTACTTTTTATTGCTACCAACTAGCAATTGTAAACAAAGACAATGATAAATACTCTTCTCCAAAGACATATTCTTTCAGGGAAGTGAATTTTATTTATTTATTCATTTAGCTGCTGTAATTTTTAATTAACATATGATCATTATACATATTTATGGGGTACAGTGTGGTATTTTGATACATGTATACAATATGTAATGATAAAATCAGAGTAATTTTAACATATCCATCACCTCAAACATTTATCATTTTGTGTTGGGAACATTCAAAATCTACTCTGCTACCTATTTGAAAACATATAATAAATTGTAAGTTATAGACGCACCCTTCAGTGCTGTAGAACACTAGAACTTATTCCTCCTATCTAGCTGTACCTTTTATCAGTTAACCAACCTTTGGCTATTCCCCTTTATGGCCACCGTTCCTCCCCAAGTCTGTAGAGTAATCACTACTCTACTTCCTACTTCTATGAGATCAATTTTTTTAGCTTTCACACATGAGTAAGAATATTTGGTATTTATCTTCCTTTGCCTGGCTTATTTAACTTAACACAAGCTCCTCCAAGCTCAGCCATGTTGCCTTGAATGACAGAATTTCATTCTTTTGTATGGCTAACTAGTAGTCCATTGTGTATATATATCACATTTTTAAAACTCTATTCATCCGTTGATTGACACTTAGGTTGATGCCATACCTTGGCTATTGTGAATAGTGCCACAATAAACATGAGCGTACAGACATCCCTTTGGCATGCAGATTTCCTTTCCTTTGGATATATACTCAGTAATGGGATTGCTGCGTCATATGGTATTTCCATTTTTAGTTTTTTGAGGAATCTCCATATCATTCTCCATAACCACTGTACTAATATACAACCCCAACAACAGAGTATAAGAGTTCCCTTTAATCTATTCTTACAAGCATTTGTTATTTTTTGTCTTTTGTTAATAGCCATTCTAAATGAGGTAAGATGATATGTCATTGTGGTTTTGATTTTTATTTCAGTGGTGATTAGTGATGTTGACCATTTTTTCATATATCTGTCAGTCATTTGTATGTCTTCCTTTGAGAAATGTCCATTCAGGTATTTTGCTCGCTTTTATATTCGATTATTTTTGTTGTTGTTGTTCAATTGAGTTCCTTGTTTTAATATTATGGATATTAATCCCTTGTGGGATGAATGGTTTACAAATATTTTCTTCCACTCTGCAGGTTGCCCAAAGACATATTTTATTGGACAAGGTTTTAAATAACTGCTATGGCTACTGTTGGATTTTAATAGTGTATATGTAACCTTCAAACTAGCATTTTGTTGCTTATTCTTTAATATACATTGCATTCACCATACAGTTTAATTATGGCAGCCCTGACCCTTGTAGATTTAGCTATATATACTCGTTTTGAGAGCAAGTCTGTAAAGGTTCACAATCATTCAAGTTAACTTTGGATGCAGTTTGTGTCTCCAGTTCTTATGAACAACATATTCCAGTGTTTAAACAAAAGATTCACATAAACAATTACAGCACAATGATTGTAAAGACAAAGAAATAAAACTTGAGTTACTTCGATTCTGTCATTCTTTGTGATAAGATGAAATTTTTATTTGTGTTTAGAATTTTAGATTATAGACATATTTCAAAACTGGTTTAGTTGATGTTGAAAAAATAAAGACATGGGAAATTTGAAATTTTTTATTTTCATTGTGAAATTAGAATCTTATGAATCTCTGCTTATCCTTTGTTTAAAGCTTTCCTTCACTATTTTATTATCTTACTTCATGTTAGCAAAACTTTTGAAGTTAAAATAAATAAAAAATTAATGGATAAATCTGGTTGCACTGTCCTTCGAGCGTTAAGTATGTGAAAATCAATTTTGTTGAAGTCATGGACAAATCTGTGGAAGTTAAAAGTCAAGAAAACAGAAACTGTAATGTTGTGATTTATTTATATCATAGGTCAATATGAAGTAAGTTTTCCTATGTCTTTTTAAGAAATAAATTTATATATTTAATAAGTATTAATTTATTACCTTTTAACTACCCTAATCTTTTGTACTACTCTATTCATTTTACTTTTTATTTTTAAAATTTTTTCCAGGCCGGGTGCAGTGGCTCAAGCCTGTAATCCCAGCACTTTGGGAGGTCGAGGCAGGCGGATCACGAGGTCAAGAGATTGAGACCATCCTGGCCAACATGGTGAAACCCCGTCTCTACTAAAAAAATATAAAAATTAGCGGGGCATGGTTGGCTGCTGAGATTGCACCACTGCACTCCAGCCTGGCACCTGGCAATGGGGTAAGACTCTGTCTCAAAAAAAAAAAAAATTTCCAGTAATATGACTGTATGTAGAAAGGTCAATGAAATAAAAATGTCACTCTGTTTTCCTTTTTTGAAATGGAATCTTTATTTTCATTTATTTATTTTTACTGACATGACCATAGAAGGGCCAGTAAAAGAAAATGTTCACTATTTAAAGTTTCCTAGCCATTAATTATTTGTTTCCTTTCATGATTATTCTTAAAAATAACTTTGTCATGTAGAGGAAGAAAAGTTAAAACAAAATCCACTCTATCTGTCGAACACACTGGATATAACACTGAGGCTTGATCCAAAAATATGTGGAGCCTATTTCCAAGGCAGTTTAGTTAACTTTCTCCCCTCAACCACCAGGGTTCCCACCTTACCCACCTCTCTTCTTTCTGCTCAGTCTTTCCATTCCCTTTCTCCTCACTGCCTCACCCAGCTCCTAAGTGCCATTTTAATATGATGGATCCCCTGATAGTAAAAGTGACTCTGAGGTGAATTTATCAGACAGAGATGCACCAGAAACTGAATGAAGGACTCTGCATCACAAACCAGGAGACCTGGAAAGGACAGAAAAGGATGCTTTGTCAGGTGGTCACCTTTCATAGCAGAGTGCTGGGCTCAATTTCCTGTTGGGAGGACTCTGAATGGGTCTGACCTAGATGTTTCCACAAACTTCACAGGGGCAGCCCTGTAAGGCAGAAAAAGAAGAGAGAGCCAGGGGGATTATGAGGTGGGGAAAGAAAAGAGAGCTTGAACAAAATGTGCCATAAGAAAGCAATTGCCTTTTCAAAAACACAATGAGACAAATTCCTCTTCTGCAAATGATTTCTCATCCTGGGGGTTAAGATGGGGTGATGGGACTATACATCCAAATTGGAGCAAAATGACTCAGAAAATGTAAGTGTTTCTGGATCAAGGATACTCATGGAAAATTCAAAAAAGAAATAAAAACAGGCAATAAATATGTCAATAAAATATTAAAATCATTACATTTTTAAAAATACGAATAAATAAAGAGTCAAATTGACAAAGATTGAAAATAAACTACCAATTGTTGGCATCGTAGATAAGCAACTCTCTAAAATAGTGTTTTAATTAGATATATGATAGTATACCCTTTGACCAGAAATTTATTCAGTAATTTAAAAATTCTCTGTTACCAAACATTTAAGGACATAGAAAATATATTCAAGTTAAAAACAACAATAGTGACAACAAATTACTAAAGATTATATTATCCCCTATGCTTAGGAAAGTGACTGGAAAGATGTATTTTGAAGTAGAAAGAAAATCTCTATCCCCTTCTTTCACTCTCCCTTCTTGCTCTCCACCCCGATGCATTTCAGTCCTAAGGAGGAGTGCCTATGTTTTGCCAACTTCTGAAATACTGTCTGGGCCAGTCGCTGATTGGCAGCCATGGTTTATTAGAAAGCCTTATGTGATTCCCCCATTTTTGCTTCCTATCGCCCCCATGTGGTAGGATTGACAAACTGAATCCAGGCCCACTGCCGGTTCACCCACAACTGGTTAGGCCTCCTGTACCCTGTGGTGAATTAGAGAATGGACCATCCCAAGAAATGGAATTAGGCCTGGGGAGAGGTGAAAACCCAGCCTGGTTTCAAGGCAACAGGTGCCTTGGCTAACCCTCAGATATCTAAGGTCCAAGCTGTCTAAACCACAAAGGGAGGGGAGGGAGGACATCTATAAATGGAATCAATTGCTTCAAGGTAGAAGGAAATAAAAGTTCAAGCAGTGGATGTTTTTAGGGTGAGAAGACATTTTCTACCAAATCCTTTTGTAACTAGACTTTGTTCAAAGAGCAATGTAAAATGATAGTAAAACCTTTTTGTTTATATCCTGGACCTATTTTTTCTTATTTTGATAAGAGCACCATGACTTACCCCACTCAGGTTTTTGCCTTGTGTAAAGCCAAACCGTTTCCTGGTGTAGCAGTTGTCACATGGCACAAGCCCATCTGATAAGAGCACTGCCTTCTTCTGTCCATAGTATTTTATTAGGAGAAAAAAACACACACAAAGAAAACATGTCTCCTTGGAACTAGGTATCATGTGAGAAACATCAACACAAACTGCAATGCTAAAGCCTGGAAAATCTGTACAAGTAAAAATAACCTATAAAGAAGCCACAGGTGGCTCGCACCTGTAATCCCAGCACTTTGGGAGGCCGAGGCAGGCAGATTACCTGATGTCAGGAGTAGGAGACCAGCCTGGCCAACATGGAGAAACCTCATCTCTACTAAAAATACAAAAATTAGCCAGGCTTGGTGGCAAGCACCTGTAATCCCAGCTACTAGGGAGACTGAGGCAGGACAATCACTTGAACCCAGGAGGTGGAAGTTGCAGTGAGCTGAGATCATGCCATTGTACTCCAGTCTGGGTGACAAAGAGAGACACTAAAATTTGATCACTGTCAGAAGACTGGTTACAGGTCAAACTAGTGGTGTTTTCTGATTTTTCTCCTTTTCTTGAGTGGAGAGGCTTTTCTAGGGCACAAGTCAGGTGGCTAAAAACAGAGTAGGATGATTGGCATAGGATCTGCTCAAGTTGAATGCCCAATTTTGAATGTAAAAAGCAGAAACATCAATGATGTCAGCAAAGGCAAATTCTAGGAAGTATCAAAAGTATGAAAACTGAGAAAGCTACCTTTGCATTCGAGTCCAAGTGGTCTTGATTTGGGGTTTAGAATGAAAAATAAAGACAAAGGTCTGATTTGGAGTACAATCTAGATTCAAGTAGGGAGCAAAAGCAAGGAAATGGACAAAGCAATAGAGGGACACAGTAATTGCTTAGAACAGGAAGTGATAGAGATTCTTCTTAGAGGATCAAAACCAGTAATTCCTGGATAGATCAGTGTAGTTTAAAGCGCTATGAAACAAACACCAGGTCTGATGGTCTTTCTAGTATATTTGTTTAAAAGTAACAGAATAAATGATAAGAAAAACAAAATTTGGAAAACTGGACTTCCATATTTGGCACCATGGCAGACAGCATGTCCAGTTACAAGCTCACGCAGCAAAATAGTTTAAAATTCTACATCACTTTTTCACCCTCCCAACATTTTAATTTAATTTTAATATTAAACTATCGGGAGGGTGAAAAAAATTATGTGTTATGATAAACCAAGGGAAATTCTCGAAGACCAAAAATGGAATAAAAGCAGGAACCCAGAAAGGAAAGTGACGCTGAAGTTGGTACCTTCTCTGAGGGTATCTGTCCATCCCTGATGAAACTGAGCTTCTATTTTGATGACTGCATGAAACAATGGGAGCAGTAGGCAATGTCTGGGCTTTGCCAAGGAGATGTTATTAGGAGAGCCATAGGATACAAACAAGGTAAATGAAAAGAAAATACAACCTGCAGATGACGATAACAAAGAAAACTGCCTTTTACCTTTGATGGTGGGAGGAGATAAATTCCCTGTGTTTCCCTACACATAAGCTAGATTTTGTGCCATTGAGGGGAATAAATTGATAACACTTACATAGCACTAAAAACTTTGAGCAATATCTGTTTTGAAGGGATATTGAGTTGTGGTATTTCAAAGTATGGAAGTAAAAACATTCAAAGCATAGAGGGAAAAACATGCAAACTCTGGAAAAATACATTTTCAACTTAGGTCTCATAAAATTCCCACTTGAGTTTTTGAACATTACAAAATACAGAAGGAAACAAAGTCCCATGAATAAGTAACAATAAAAACAATAGCAGAATGGAGATTACAAATAATTCTGCTGCTCATATTATCAGACAGAATATTATAAAAATATGTTTTATAATTTCAACAAAAGAATATTGGAGGTATTAGTAACAAACAATAACAATGGCTAGACAGTTTTTTTGAAAACCAAATAGAACTTGAATTGTATGTATATAATCAATACGTATATTAATAAAATACCTAGGAATACAACTAACAAAGGATGTAAAGGACCTCTTCAAGGAAAACTACAAACCACTGCTCAAGGAAATAAGAGAGGACACAAACAGATGGAAAAACATTCCATGTTCATGGTTAGGAATCAATATTGTGAAAATGGCCATACTTCCCAAAGTAATTTATAGATTCAATGCTATCCCCATCAAGCTACCTATGACCATATTCACAGAAGTGGGAAAAAACCACCTTAAACTACATATAGAACCAAAGGAGAGCCCGCATACCAAGACAATTGTAAGCAAAAAGAACAAAGCTGGAGGCATCATACTACCTGACTTCAAACTATACTACAAGCCTACAGTAATCAAAACAGCATGGTACTGGTACCAAAACAGAGATATAGACCAATGGAACAGAACAGAGGCCTCGGAGGCAACGCCACACATCTACAAACATCTGATCTTTGACAAACCTGACAAAAACAAGCAATAGGGAAAGGATTCCCTGTTTAATAAATGGTGTTGGGAAAAGTGGCTAGCCATGTGCAGAAAGCAGAAACTGGACCCCTTCCTGACACCTTACACTAAAATTAACTCCAGATGAATTAAAGCCTTAAACATAAGACCTAATGCCATAAAAACCCTAGGAGAAAACATAGGCAAAACCATTCAGGACATAGGCATATGCAAGAACTTCATGACGAAAACACCAAAAGCATTGGCAACAAAAGCCAAAATAGACTAATGGTATCTAATTAAACTCCAGAGCTTCCATACAGCAAAAGAAACAAGCATTAGAGTGAACTGGCAATCAACAGAATGGGAAAAAATTTTTGCAATCTACCTATCTGACAAAGGGCTAATATCTAGAATCTACAAAAAAACAGTAACAGACATACAAGAAAACAAACAAACCCATTCAAAAGTGGGCAAAGGACATGAACAGACACTTTTCCAAAGAAGATATATATGAGGCCAACAAACATATGAAAAAATGCTCATTATCACTGGTCATTAGAGAAATGCAAATCAAAACCACATTGAGATACCATCTCACGCCCGTTAGAATGGCGATCATTAAAAAATCTGGAGACAACAGATGCTGGAGAGGATGTAGAGAAATACAAACACTTTTACACTGTTGGTTGGAGGGTAAATTAGTTCAACCATTATGGAAGACAGTGTTGTGATTCCTCAAGGACCTAGAAATTGAAATTCCATTTGACCCAGCAATCTCATTACTGGGTATATATATCCAAAGGATTATAAATTGTTGTATTATAAAGAGACATGCACACGTATGTTCATTGCGGCACTGTTTACAATAGCAAAGACCTGGAACCAACCCAAATGCCCATCAATGATAGACTGGACAAGGAAAATGTGGCACATATACACCATGGAATACAATGCAACCATAAAAAATGATGAGTTTGTGTCCTTTGCAGGG